>AFGM01000067.1:0-17622 GCA_004335455.1 Nannochloropsis oculata CCMP525
TCTTCTTCTTCTTCTTCTCCTTCTACTTCTTCTTCTTTTTCTTCTTCTTTATCCTTTTTCCCCTTTCATAACTTCTGGCTGTCCACAGTCCAGCATCAAACCCACCATGCCAATACGCGGCTTCTCGAACTCCTCATCACACAAGACTGGCTTCGCCAGAACGAAATCATGGCTAAGGCCGTCCTCGTCCTAGTTCCCCTTCTGGGTCTTCTCATTCAAATCTATCTTGTGATTGGAGGGATGATGTTAGGGTGGGTGCGTAAAACGAAGGAGGAGGCTGAGGAGAAGAAAGCGCCTTATGGAAGGGGAAAGAGCATCTTGTTGTCGTCCTCCTCCTCTTCCCCTTTCGGCCTCGCTCCGGAAAAAGGCACTGCGCTCACCACTCACCGACGACGCATCAGCAGTAGCAGCAGCAACTATAACGGTCACATTGAACATCAACCCCCATCCCTCACCGCAACTACCAGCACCAAGGAGAGGGGAAGCACTACTACTAGCAGACCCGCAGGAGACTCCTCGTCATTCCTCTTCCTTGATGTACCATTTTCGAGTCAATGGCAATGCGTGGTGCACGATCGTTGGGCGACGCCGACCCTTTTGAAAGACACAGATTTGGACGCCGTAGCTGCCTCTGCTGGTGATGGTGGAAAGAGAAACGGGAGGCAGCAACAAGTGGTTCCAAAACCGAAGGATGTGATTTCACGGCTACTTGCGGACGATCGAAAGCTTAGGGGTATGGTGTTATCGGTCAAGATTTGAGTTTTTTGTGGGGGATGTTTGGCGCAGCGTGAGAGAGCATGTGTATATGTAGAGTGTGTATGTGTCTGTGAATAAGGAAACATGTGTATAAAGATAGGCAGGAGTCAGACAATTCAGCAGCACAAACGACATCCAAAGAAGGAAGCAACTTTAGGAAGCTTGTGTATGTGGTCGTTATCGCTGGCATGTGTGTGCGGTCGTCATCGATGGCATGTGTACGTGGTTATCGGTGGTGTTTGCTTGGGAGCCATGTCGAATTCCGACAAGAAGCAACAAGAAGATGCTTTCCAACGGTCGAGCCCTTCGTCTTCTGTCAGGCGCCTGTTCATCCTTCTACCGTTCGCGTCTCCATGCCACACCCCATCACAACATCGATACAACGCCACACGACATTTTGGAGCACAGTCTTTGGCATTGGGTGGCATCTTGCTCGTTATCTTCGTTTTGGAGAGGTTTGAGTGTGGGCCGCCAACGTCTCGATGCTTCTTCGTTTCTTCTCTCGTGTGCGTTGTTTCCCCACCGGAACGAAGCAATCCAGGCCAGTCAAAACTTCCAAACCTATGCACAGGTTGTGCCTTCTTCTCCGTACAATGTCCGACTCAATGGTCCCGCATCTGACCAATTTATGGCACACAGGATGCGAGAAGGGTTGCGCCACAGCCAGGGGCAGTCTCGTCCTGCTCCTGCGCTCCTGCCCCCCGATCCACAGGCCTTCATCTTTTCGTCCTCACAAGGTCGAATGCCAGCACCACTACCACTACTAAAAGCACGATCCTTATCCCCACTCAAAACACAACACAGGAAAGAGACAGCAGAAGCGTTTCGTTCTTCATCTTCTTCTTTTGGTGCGGCAGTGGAGGCTCGACAATTACAGAAAGCGTTAGACATGGCGCGTCTTCTGAACACGTCGAGAATCGCGACCCTGTTTATGGTATTGGCCCTTCCTGGATGGAACATTCAGGCAGGCAACCATCACAAACCCTTCTCGGGAATGGCAGAGGCGGTGAGTGCGAATTCGTTTATGGCAGGGGCCAGCGCTATTGCTAAGGGCCTTGCGGCGAGCAAAGGAGCAAGCATGAGCGGCGTAGTAGACCCTGGTCTGGTTGCTGAAGTTGAGAATGATCTTGCTGCGAGTGAAGCGGCAGCAGTAAATCAAGGCAACGTGGTTGGAGGCGCCGTGATGAATATGGGGCGGGGCTCTGGCACGTCTCTAGGTGATGGATTAACCTGGAATTTCGGGTCCAAGGGGATGATTGATATGATGACGGGTTTCTTCATGACCTTCATGACGGGTACTTCCAACCCGAACAGTGCTTTGAATGTGTACGGCAGCGCATTTATGAGTCAAGACCCTGCGGAAATCTCAGCAGCCATGGGCAAGCTTTTGACCTCCCTAGACATGTCGTGCGCGTTTCAAATGACGAGCGGCGGGGACGGGGTGGACATGAAGTTCCGTGACGGGAAGGAGGCGTTGCACATTCAATATGTGCCCACCACTAGCGCGACGGTCTTCAATTTCAAGGGCGAGTTCCCCCAGTCTCGCGCCTTCTCCTACGCCACCTACGCAGTGGCCAACCAAAAGGTGACGTACGTTGACATGATTGCCGACACGGACATCGTAGCCGCCACCGGCGTTAATCCCTTTGTGGCTGGCCCTTCCGTCACCGGTGCATCTGGCACGTATGATCTGTACGTGACCCCCGACGGCAAGGAAGGCTTCCCCAACGAGCTGAAGTCCTTTGCACACGGAAGTGCGCCCAGTGAACTCTCAGGACTGATAATCGTATATCGTGTTATCATGGCTGATGGAATTCGAGCGGATGGGTGGGGAGGCGTCCCTCCCCCGTCCCTGCGCGTGAAGGCGTTCAGCGTGCTGGCGACTGGGTTGTGGATGAATCTGGCTCCGTGCAACCCCAGGAACGACGCAACCATCCAGCGATTCCTCGATGACAAGCTTACCCTGCAAGAGGGCTTCTCGGACGTTAAGGTCGAATGCGACGTTTTCAATATGGACAACAATTTTGTCTATTACGACGACGCCCAGTACTTTAAAACACCCGACGAAAACCACGTCATCTCGTGCGGTAACCGTGCCCTCCTTCCTTCGGGCTCTGATATGATCACCATCATCTCTGGCACCATCCCCCCCGCCTCCGATTCCCGCTACTCTTCGATCAGTCTTGTCAACCTCTATCCCCCTGGCAAAAATGTCTACACCGTCTCTGACCAGTCTCTGCGAAACTTCTACTGGGACCAGGGAAAATCTGCAGTGAACTACACCATCATCATGGCCAAAAACAAGCTCGCCCTCAACAAGTGCGGCCTGAGTAAGCTCCCATCTAACTGGTATCAAGTCTACTGGTCTGGTTTCACGGACGCTGTCGACGGATCCTACCCCGGCATCGTTTATCGTGAGGTGATGACTAACGGCAACGAACAATCTCTGGAGCAAGTCCGCTACGCCTGCGAGGCAGAGAAAGACTGCTCCAACCCCAAATTCTTCGAGCACCAAATGAAGGAATTCTACCCTCGCATCTCCTACCTTTCATGCAGCACTGCCGGCTTGGCCCCTGCTCCTGTGGGAAATGCCAATTTGACCTTTCCGGAGCCCCGGTTACCAAGGCCTGCTTTCCAAGGCTTGTGGACCGCCATTGCGGGGAAGGATGTGCTTGGATTGGAGACGACGCCAAAGGCAAGCGTGAACGTGGCAGCTCTGCAAGGGTCCGACGTGTATGTGAATGGAAAACTTGCGGGGAGGGCCACAGACAACCCTAAGGTGGTAAGCAAGCAGACTGCCGAGTTCGGGTGGTCCCCAATCCAGGCCGTGTATTACGACCCGGAGAATCCTGTGACGGCCGAGCCGGTGGTCAGGTCTTACCTCGACGACGATGGAGCGGAAGTGCAGGTAGAGTTGGTGCCTACCCCTGCGAATTTTTTGCCTGAACAGGTGCTGTTGGCAATTAAGGTGCCTGTGACGGAGGCGAAGGCGTTCTTTGCCACGCACGATGTGTGCGGGACCAGCAAGTCGAGCGCAGCGGGTTGGAAGTGCAAGGCGACTACCTACCCCCATGGGGATACAAACTGGACTTTGGCGACGTTTGATGACTCTGCTTGGTTGCCTGCTAAGGCGCTGAAGAAGGGGGATGCTTGCAACGCTATGTCTATGGACTGTACGACACTTCCTGCTGATGCGCAGGGCATTTGGGCGGACACCTGCACTGCCAGCGATGGGCCCAACCAGGGGTTTGTGTACTGCCGTTTGACTGTCCCTCAGACATGTGATATGTCCGGCATGGCAGGGTCTGACGACCGAGTCAAGACCTGGTGCCCTGATGCGGTGAATGCGGTGGCGACTGCGCGGTTTGCCTCCCCGACGTTGAACTGGTTGTATGCCAACGGGCAGGAGGTGGGGGGGGAGCAGTCGATGATTAATCCGGCGGGGACGACGAGCTTTGCCTTGAATCGAAATGCGCCTACGGTTGTGCTGGCGTTTAAAGCGGTGGATGATACGAGGAAGGCGGTCAAGAGCTTCATTAAGGGTCAGTTTAACTTGTGTGGGTATGAGTACGTGACGGACGCGTCATGGAAGTGTGCGGTGAGCGAGCCGTTTACAGATGACTGGACCCTACCGGGTTTTGATGATTCGAAGTGGAACCCCGTTCGAATTGTGGATGGATTCGCCTGGCAGCCGGCGCCGAGTGCAGGCATGAGTCCGGAGGCCTCGTGGGTTTGGGCACAGGAAGGGACACAGACTTTCTGTCGGTTGGAGGTGCCGAATCCGGTGTTTAAAGAATTGCGGTCGGTAGTGATTGATTAAATCGAGGAAAGAGAAAGGGGAAAAGGAGAGAAGGAGGAGAAGAAGGCTGGCGTTTGCTTTTTGTGTGTATGGTTAATCATTTGTCAGTCAGTGGTTTGGCCTGGTAGTAGAGGAGGAGGAGGACGTAAATGCGCCCTTGGGTGAAATTTAACAAGGAGCGATAGGTCACTGGATCGGGATGGAAAAGAAAGTATACGCGGGAAAACGAAGACAGAATAGCGTAAGAGAAGAGTGTGTTGCTGCTATGTGTGCGAAAAGAGAGCAAGACGGAGGGTTGGAAAGCCAAAGAGGGGTCATCTATCTGTGTACCTTGCGGCGGTGGTGATGGTAAATGAAGGCAGAAGAAAAGAAGTCGGGGGAGGAGGTTCATCTTACATTGTCCCCGAGCGAGCAATGATGCTTCTTCGCTTGGTCGACCTTCAAAAGGAAAGCGAAAGAAAGAAACAGAATACACAAAGTTTTATGGAGCAGTGCAATGCGGTATGGCCAACCTTATCAAATCACACTTCTTCTTATCTCTCTATCTCTCTATTTTTTTGTGTGTTTTTCATTTTTTTGTGGCTACTTATATATGCCTGTGTTGATCCCTTTATCCCTCCCCGCCTCAAAACAACTGAAAAATATGTAGTGGCGTTCCGTCTTCACGAACCCCTCCTTCTTCTTCCCTTTCTCTCCTGCACAAGATACTTTTAGAGCACGTAATCAAACAATACATACAGACACTCCTTTCTCACCCCTCCTTCCCCCCTTTCATTCCCTGGCATCTTTTTTTCCCCTTTTACTTCGAGGACAACTCAGACCAATCCGAAATTATATATGCAGGCGTCGCCGCATCCATGCTCTCTGTCCTCATCTGATCTGCATAGGCAGCCTTCATTCCCAAAGCTGTTGCCACAGTAGCCAGGTGCGAAACATTGCTTTTGGTCGCCTCAGCTCCCAAAAGGCTGCCCTCCCGTTGTTCCTGCCGCCGGCGCGGTTGCTGTTTCCCTCCACCGCAACCCGTCGGTGCCGTGTTAGCCCCCAGCACGTCTGTGAGATCACTCAACTGCTCCTTGAGCTGGCTGATCTCGCTCCTGAGAGGCGTAAGGGTGGCGTCCGTCTGCTGCTGGTGCCGACGCAAGGACTCCTCAAAGCTATCCGTAAGCTCGTCCAGGGCAATGTTGTTGGCCACTAGCTTTCCCTCGAGCCATCGCAGCTTCTCTTGCAGACTTGCCAAAGCAGATACATTCTTATTCTCTTGTTCCACGAGCTCTATGACTTCAGCCAGGGCTTTGTGCAGGTCCTCGCGCTCCGCCCGGTCGAGAAGCTTCTTACGCTCTGGACTCAGGACGACGGATTTACGTCGGCTTAAAAGCTTTCCCAAATGGCTCGGCAGCAAGATACTAAATGTCGCTAACAGTACGGCTGTGCTGGCGGCCATAAGCATGATCTGCTTGGATGAAGAAGACATAATTGCGGATCACTTGTGTGTCGATTTGGCCCGGGCGGGACGACGGGACTTGAAGCGTGTCGTCAGTAACTTCTTCTTCCGCGGACAAGCGTCTTACTTGTGTCTTGGACACGACAAGGCTGCATGTTTGTGAGAGGGAAGGGCAAGGCAGGATTCGAGTGATAATTTGAGACGAGGGCTGAAATAAGCATGGGAGAGAACAAGTATTGCTTGGATTGGCGTCAGTAGGCGACCCTGACCTGATCTGACGACTTGGACTCCCGTGACGAAATCGCTGTTTCAAATGCGCGCCACTTGTAACTTCACGGTCACACGCATACCACCACAGTCACTCCATAGTTATGGTGTCTCGTATCTCAAGCAATAGCAGTACCGGTGCAACCGGTCGACGACCGCTCCTCCACACCCGATCGCGCCCAACATCCCCTCTTCCCTCTCCTCACCGCGGCACCATCGTAAGCACCACCACCCTTGTCCCGAGTGCAACCGTATCTGTGACGGAGCTGGAGGAGGTTTTGGGTGGCTATCAACACATAAAGCAACAATTAGCGCGTTTGCGGGAGCAGGTAGTCATGACAGAGCGTAGGAGTTTGGCAGAGGGCTCGCCTTTGGTCTCCGAGAATGGGGAGGAGGAGGGTTTTAAAAGCAGACGACGGCCGCTGCACCATGACAGAGATCTGGTAACGAAAATAGAAAGACAAGCAGAAAATGAGGCGGAGGAAGCCAGGGTGTGGATGCTCAAGACAGAGGTTGAACAGATGAACAAGTTGCTAAGACAACGGGAGGAGGAACATGAGGAAGCAAAGACGCGTTTACAAGCTTATTGCATTGAGCTGGAGGAGCAGGTAGCTGAGGCGATGGAGGAAGCAGTGCATGCGCAGGTAGTAGCTTTGGTATCGATGTCTTTCTCACTGTGTCTAGATACATGCATTCTCTTCCTCTCTCTAACCCTCCTCTCCTCCCTCCCCCTCGTTGCAGGCACAAGCCCAAGCAGCGGAAGAAGAGCTGGAACACGACCGCGAAAACAGCCGTCAAGAAGTCTTTCATCTTCAAGAGCAGATCAAGGAATTATCCGAAGCCCTGAAAACCTATCGACGGCTCACTGTGGCACACAATAAAGAGATGACGACATTACAAAAAGAGTTAATCGAGAACGAAGCTGAGAGAGAGGAATACATGAAACAGCTAAATAACGCCAAGGGTCTCGAAGAAGAGGTGGGGAGGTTGCGAAAAGCTTTGGTAGAAACAGAAGAAAGGGTGGCGGGTATGGAGGAAGGGGTGAGGCAGGCGAAAGAGGTGGAGAGGAGGAGGATAATCAGGGAGCAACGGAAAGTGATTGAGAAGGAATTGATGCTGGAGATGGAGAGAGTGGAGGATGGTATGGCAGCGGCAATAGTTAGAAAAGAAGGAGGGTCAGCAGCAGGGGGGGGTGTAATTTTTTGAGGGGTATTGGCCATGTTAGGGCATGGTGGGATGAAAGAAGGGAAAGAATGAACGATTGTTGATACTCTGTCTGTGACTGGAAGAAACACAACAATTAGCGAGTTATCGAGTAGACAAGCAAAAGCATAGTATACGCGATGGCGGCATGCGAAGACTGGTGGTCTTGGCTTCACCTTTCGTTCTACTTAACATTTTGTGTAATTTAATTAACACATTTTTTCATTCCTGTTCTTGGACCCTTGTGAGATACGGTGGTTGTTGCTGATGTTGTTGGCATCAACAGAGTGAATAATTTCCCCTTCATTTATCTCACATTTTGGGGTTATTCTCCTTGATCTAAATAAACGCTGTTCACAGCTCGGCCCTCATTTACTCCGTGCGTCTTCCTTCTACCCCCTTCTCTTTCTTTCTCTCTACGAAGCATCGACTTCGAAAGCAACTAATGTCTTAAACTGATTTATCTTTATCACACTCGCGGATGGCTGAGGTAGGCTCCTCTGCCATTCTCCCTGAACATTGCTCGAGACCCGATCCAAGAACAAAATCTCCGACGAATTGATGACATGCATTATCAATGCATGCACAGCCTCGCGGCAGGGGATGATTGGGAGGGTCAAATTAACTTGCGCCCCAGGAACGAAAGTCACGGGACCCGTGATCCACTCTTCTCCATCGCCTAGGTCAGTGCGGACAGAAAGTCCCAGCGATATATTAGCTTTGAGTTGCTGCATGCTGACCTCTAAGGTGAGCGGCATGGCGCAGCCCGTGACCTTAACGCCGCTCGCACGCAACGCTCCTCTTATGAGGGGTGTGACGTCTGCCTTGGCCGCTTCACCTTGGGTTCGGTAAAAGCGATTAGCGATTGTTGGGATCAAAAACTCAATGGCACACTTGTATTCGGTGGTCACGTGGCACACAGACATACATTGATTGGTACACTGTAAGAGATATGGGAGGCAATGAAGGACAACGAGGAACACAGTCGGACGGGCCGGCAGAATATATTCGTTTGCCTCACAACCAAAAGAGCTTGCCCGCGCATGAGTTCAAGTACAACACATACCTGGAAGGTAGTCACACGCCACGGGGATCACGAAAAGGGCCAGCATCAAGAAATATTTGACGGACGAAAGCATGACGTCTCAGTATAGAGTTGATGACGGAAGTGGTGTATGCTTGTTCTGTTTGTCTTCTCGTGCGCTTTGGGTGAGTCTTGCGATGCGGAGCAGCGTCTTCAGTTACCTGTGTCTAAGGCGAAGGGGTATGGCCAGTGATAATGTGAGTATGTGCGCTTGTTGCTTGCGCGGATGTGGTGAAGTTTCAATTTGACTTGCCCTTGCAAGGGTCGCAGAAGCGTTGAAAGATTGAAGTTTGGGGTAGGGATTGGGATTGGCCCCGTGGCCCATTGTGGGTGATGAAGAAAGGAAGAGTGGCGTGGAAAGTGGGCAGGGCCGAGGCTCCTTAAGACTAAACCCATAGGATCAATCTAAGCACGGCCTTGCTGAGCCTTGCGGCGAGGGGCCTATCCTTTCAATCACTCTAAACTTTGTAACCTTTTAGTATCCCCCTAGGTTGAACCCGGTAATCTTTTGGTAACTTACGGGTTTTGTTTGCCAACCCCCGTGTCCCTTGATTTGGTTTGACTTGTTTCTATAGAGTACGCCTGTCGTGCCCTCAGGATTATTCCTTCCCAATGTCGTGGTGAAGAAGCCTTCGGCCGTTGGCTCGCGATATATCGTCACATGGAGGACCTCCCCTTCCCCCTGGCCTTCCCCGTTCCTAGCCAAAAAGGAATACGCAAGTGTCATCGGCATGCCTCGTCGGTTACTTATTCATTCCTTTTTCTTTCTTTCTTTTCTCTCTTGGATCCCTACTCTTAGTCTTTTCTTCTTTCTCATGATGGCTCGGTCTGTCCTCCCAAGCATAAGGCTCCTCTCTCCCCTGCTCCCTCTAGCCTTCTCATCTCTCATCACTCTTTTGCTATCAATTTCCCCTCCCCTCTAAATACACTTACAACCCACCCTTCTCGCCTGTCTACTTTCGCAAAATCCCCTCCACTGCCGCCAAGGCCAACGGCGCCAGCCCCGGCGTCTGCGTCCTCACAGCCAATTTGGCCTGAGGCACCCCTGCCTGCAAAGTAATCTCTACCAACAAGTGCACTGGCGGGCTCGTCATCGTCACTGCCGAAAAGTACACACTCTCTTGCCCCGACGCCCCGGGGACCGGGCGCCTTGCCACAAACACCACACGATACGCAGCTAGCTTCTGAACGACCCCATCCGAGGTACAGCTGGAAGGAGGGAGGGAGGACACAGTCGCCGAGACCTCTAAGGAATCATCAATAGCCTTCCAGGCCGGGATAAAACCCGCTCGATCCGTCTGCCCCGTCGCAGCAAACAACGCGGTCAAGTCCAGGGGGATGGCGAAATAAAAGACGTGGCCTGTCGTCATGTTCTTCACGGCCGTCTGCAACTGCAGTGTGGGAGCTGCCCCCGGCGCCACCATCGCAGGAGACAACGTCAAGGGCAACACGTGAGAAGCCGACCCTCCTTGTGGCACAGGTGCGGAGAACATAATCTGAGGCGATGCCGGCATCAGCCCGAACGTGTTCACATTGAACTTGATCGCTAAGGCTTGCAACGGCGCTGGGGCCTGGTTCGAGAAATCCATCTCGCAGACGACGCTCCCGTTCCCATCCTGTCGCAACGCCGCGCATATTCCCAACCCCCCTCCCTGCCCCGGCGTGCATACTACTGGCTTGGCCACAGCAGCAGCAGCAGCAGCACTACCTCCACCCCCCAAAAAGTCATCCAACCCCCCTCCTCCTCCTGCTCCCACAGTGGCTGGCGCCACGGGCCCATCGTCCCCCCCGCCCAAATCAAGCAAATCCACTCCCACCCCACCTCCTTCTCCATGTTGCTGTCCCTGTGCAGCCCCCGCATTTCCAATGCTGCCAATCTCTCCCTCCAGATATTCCAGGTCCTCGTCATATTCCTCCCCTGCCCCTCCACCTGTCACCTGCCCAACGGGCACCGTCGCTCGGACCACGAAAGTCTCAGGGGGCTTGTGGTAAATCGACGACAGGGTCGCAATTTGGTGAATCAATGAGTCAAGCAAGGGAGGCTCCAATGCAAAAGTGTCGTCTGCAATCGTCGGCTTCTCGCCCAGGACGACGGCTCGTGCAACCTGGGGGTTATGGGAGAGGAGGCGCCAATAGACAAAGCCACGATCGCGGAGGTCTGGATTATCAGTGCCTTCCGTGACCAGGTTCAGAACGCGTTGCACCAGGGCTTGGGTCTCCGCGGGGGATTTAAGGAAGATTTTGACGGTGGCCGTAAGGAGTTGCAGTTGGACCTTGGATTTGAGGTCGGTGTATGTATACGTGTATATATGAATGGGGGAGGGACAAGAATTGGGAGGTATTGATTATTTGATTTTATACCTTGTTTCTCACCAATCATGAATGCTACTGCTGCTACTGCTGCTGCCTTATTTAGCGCGAGAGGGCAACGTAAAAGCGCCTACTTCAAAAGTCTGTCTCTCTCAAAAAGAAATGGAAAGAGAAGAAGAGAAGAGACGCACCTGCGGAGTTTCGTCGGAGAAGGAGTCGAGGAAGAAGGATTCAAGGAGCTCATCGGCGTTCTCAATGCGGTCTGCATATTCACCAATGATCCAAATCATGCTGGCTTTGGCCTCGGGTTCGTCCAAGGTCTCCAGACTCTCGCACAACGCAGCAATCACCTGCTCATATCTGTGACGGAGGGAGGGAGCAGAAGAGGGCGGAGGGAGGCAGGGAGGGAGGGAGGGAAAGCGGGTGGGTATTGGGAAGGCGATTGATGTAATCATGCTGGCCTCGGTCAAGGGGGAAGGAAGGAGGGAGGGAGGACGTACCGGTTGGGATATCGACGGAAGATGTCCTTAATGACAATGATGGCCTCTTGCACTACGTAGTTGACTTTGGTCTGAATCAGCTCCAGCAACACGTTAATGCAGCGCTCAGCGGCCCTCTCCAGCTTGATCGCGGCCCGGCCGATGGCGCGGACGGCGCGACGGACAAAGTCAACGTCGACCTCTTGGGCGTACTCCTTGAGTTCGAGGAGGACTTGCTCCACGTTGCGGTCCGAGGCAAGGCGGATGATGATCTCGAGCTTTTCCATCTTGACGTAGATCGGATCATTGTACTTGCAGAAGAAGACCTGAGAAAGGGGAGGGAGGGAGGGAGGGAGGGAGCATGGGGAGATGATTCGCCATCAATGAATCAGAACTCAATGACAAGCACTTCCTTCTTCAACCTCTCCCCCTCACCCTCCCACCACTTGTATTCACACCCGGCACACACCTTCCCCCCTCAACCCCACCGTCATCCGTTCGTACCTTAATCTCATGCTCCAAAATCGCCGGCCGCTTCTGCACAATCAGATTGATGTTCCGCAGTGCAACATACTGGATCTCAGGCTCCGAGTTCAGGAGCGTCACAAGGGGGGGAGCGAGCTTCCGATTCATCGTGCGAATCACGTCCGGGTTGCACATCTCGAGGTAGCCCAGGATGACCTATGAGTGTTTGTTTTGGTTGTGTCGTGTAAAAGCAGATTAAAGGCCATCCATCGGCCACAGTTGAAAAACTGACCCCCCACTCCGTCCAACACTCCTTCTCACCTTCGCCGCACTCATCACCACTGCACTGTTGGCATGCTGCAACCTGGGGGTGACCCGCTCAATGATCCCCTCCGCCTCCACCTCATCTGCCGGAGTGTACTTGGAGAGGGCGTCCAAGATGTAGACCTGGCCCCACTCTGTGCACTCGTTCAGCGCCGCTAAGAGTTTCTGCAGCACGGAACCAGTGATCAATGTCACGTCTTTCCCCGAAGTGTCCTGAATCTCCGAGAGGGCCGCCACAGCATTCGCGACAACGGTGGGGTTGGAATCACAGATGAGATCCCGAAGAATGTCGAGGAACCCACGATCTTCGACCATCTCGGCGGAGATGTCGTAGAGCTTGGCGACGCAGACAGCAGCCGTCTTACGGACATAAGGGTCGTCGTCACGCAGGGCACGAGCGAGAGGTTCGCAGAGGTATTCAACAATACGGTCCACGCGGATGCAACCCATGGTCCGTACGGCAAGGGCGCGAATGAGGGGATTGGCGTCATTGGCGTCCTTGCAGAAGGTGTTAACGGCGAGGAGGGCCAGGTCAGGGTTGCTCTTGGCGTAGTTGATGATGTACAGGTAGACGAGCTTTTTGAGCTCCACGTTGGCGGTTTGGATGCAGTTCACCACGTCGGTGAAAAGCATGGAAACATCTTTCCCGATTGTCATGTTGGCGATGACCTTTTTCACAGCATCGCGTTTTTTGTCCTTGTTTTGGGATTGAAGCTCCTCGCGGAGTTCGTGGGTTTCGCCTTTTTTTGATGTGTTTTGAAAGAAGCGCGAGTCGGAGCCACCGCCCATTTGCCCTACGGCGGCGCGAGCATTACGCGTGATTTGGTTGATGGTACTGCTGATGCTCATTGTTGTGGGTGCCGTGAGCGTGGGGCGCAGCAGGGGCCGCCTGTATGGTTTGGGATAGGTGGAGGGGTAAAGGAAGTGGGTGGGTTGTGGGTGCATGCCTGGTGCGGGGCACATGCCTGCGGAAGGAATTCGATTCAAATTCTATACGATTTAGACACACGTCACTGGGCGTGATGGTGCGGTTGCACGTGGTGGCAGATCAGGCTGAGAGGACGCGGCTGATAGGGAGGATGATGATGGTGACGGGTCTCTCTCATCATCCCACCACTCCGCAAGACAACACCAGGTCTGAACCCGCGCAGCAAACAAACAGCTTTTCCCCCTCACATGATGTGCGCATGCATCATTGTGTTGGTGGTGTGAATTGTGGTTCCTGCGAAGACGACGACAGAGAAGGCATGAAATCGGCGAGAGCAACGGTGAGCCGGCCCAAGCTTCGGCATCCGTGTTCAGCCAACCCGACGCTATACGCCCTACCCGTGGCCCCTGTAGGCTCATCCTGTTATCGGTGCCTGCCTGCTTTTAGTGATGGAGTGATTATAGTTGTGATTATAATGATTATGGTTCTTGCATCTAAGGCAAGTCGTTATCATCATCACGCCCATGCCTGGCTCACATAATTCGTCCCCCACTCTCATCTCCCCCAGCTCGCCCCCTGTCTTCCTCTTCAGCCCTACGCAACACGCGACGACAACATGGCTCAACTCGCTTTACGAATCGTAGGCCATTACCACACAATCCTATAGTATCTTCAGGCTTTCAAACCTTTTCTCGCCTCTCAAACACAAACCAACACAGGCAGGAGGCTAACGCGCGCGCCAAAAGGTTCTTCTTATTGCGTGGGTGGCGGCGTTCCTGTATGCGTGGGTGATGGCCCAGTCCTCGACAATACACATGACAGTAAGTGGTGGGGACAGGGATGACGATGGCGGAGCTAGTCTCGTGTCTTTTTCGCGGGCCGCTGCAGCTGAAGAAGACAACAGTCAGCTGCTGCAGCAGCACCGGCAGCAGCCAGAGATGCAGGACGATGACAAGGAGGAGGATGACGAGAACGACATACAAAGCTACGCCGACGACCAAGATAGCGACGAGCAAGATGCGGGTTCATGCGAGGTGGGGCAGGGGGAGGGTATGGAGGAAGGAAATGACAACGACGAGCAACACCGAGCCCAATCCGGCTCGGTAGCCACTAACAGCGGTGGGCTTCGCGCAGGCGGGCCGCCGCCTATGACCCACTTTACGATTTGGGAGTCGCAGGATAAAGATTTAGCAGGGCTAGGTGGTGGCGGTGGTGGTGCTGGGCGGGGGGGACGACAGACACACAAGCCCCTGAGCCGTGCTATTCACCGGCTGGGTGGGCGGGTGTATCGTGCCTCTACAACTGATGGAGGTGAACCATACAGCTTTTTGTACGATACGGCGGCCTTTTTGGACCCGGCGGCGAAGAATGAGCAGGAGCTATACCAAAAGCAGCACAGGCACGTGGGAATTATCAGCACCGCGCCGCCCCGGACGGAGTGGGCTAGGCTGTCCTATGGCAGCTTTTCGGACAGCAGCAGCAGCAGCAGCATTGATATTGAAAAGCCATGGACGGTATGGGGTCCTTCGCTTCCGAAAGGAAGCTCGGCAACGATAGCAGAAACGAATGCGCCTGTCCTAGATTATTACGGCATGCGAGAACGCGTGAAGCAGGAGAGGGAGAGCGGGTTAAGGAAGAGGATTGAGGAGGTGAGGGGGTTGTTGAAAATACACATGTCGGCAAAGACGTCTGCTGGTGCTGGTGCTGGTGCTGGTGCTGCTACTGTGGGTGGTAGGAACAGCAGTAGCAGTGCTATGCCTCTCTTTACTACGCATGAAGAACTGCACAAAGAAGCTTTGAATTTGATGAGTCTCAAGCAACAACGCGAGTTGTGGTCTCGTCTATTGGGATGGAAGAAAGGGGGGAGGGAGGGAGGGGGGGGGAAGGGAATAGAGGGGTGGCTGTCAAAGCTCCCGGAGGGGATAGTGGTGAAGCAAAGGACGAGGAGACAGAGTCGGACTGATGTGAAAAAGTTTCAGAGAGAGCAGAGAAAAAGGGAGATGGAG
Source organism: Nannochloropsis oculata CCMP525 (assembly GCA_004335455.1). Taxonomy (NCBI): domain Eukaryota; class Eustigmatophyceae; order Eustigmatales; family Monodopsidaceae; genus Nannochloropsis; species Nannochloropsis oculata. The sequence goes on from AFGM01000067.1 coordinate 15,063, forward strand.
AGGGAGGAGGCGCGAAAGAAGCAGCTCAGAAGCTACCTTGGGAAAATTTTGGGGCACCGAGAAGAGTTTTTTAGATTTCATAGGGCAAAGCGGGCGGACACGAGAAATTGTGGTGTGGCGGTGAGGAGATACTGGGAGGGGAAGGAGAAGAAGGTGGAGAGGGAGAAGGAGAGTGAGGAGAGGATGAGGTTGATGGCGTTGCGGAATAATGATATGGACGAGTATATTCGGTTGGTGGAGACGACGAGGAATGAGCGGTTGAATTATTTGATTTCCCAGACGGATGCGTACATCGTGAAGATTGGGGCGTTGGTCCAAGCAGAACGTAGTGGTGGGGAAGAGGAGGGAGGGGAGGAGGAAGAAGGGGGGGGGAAGGGTGCATGGGAGGGATGTCGGCCAAGGCACGGAGTTATTATGCGTTGACTCATCGGAAAGTGGAGGAGGTGTCTCAGCCGGGGATGTTGAAAGGAGGAGAGTTGAAAGAGTACCAAATGGCGGGATTGCAGTGGATGATCTCGCTCTACAACAATCAATTGAGTGGGATCTTGGCGGATGAAATGGTAAGCCTCTCCCTCCCTCCTTCCTTCTTTCCTTCCCTTCTTCTTTTCCAACTTTTTTAGCACCTCATCAACCCTCCCTTCCTTTCCTCCTCCCCCCCTCTCCCCCCTCTCTCTTCCAGGGCCTCGGCAAGACCATCCAGTCCATCGCCCTCCTGACCTATATCATGGAGAACAAGCGAAACCTTGGCCCATTCCTCATCGTCGTCCCCCTTTCCACGCTCAGCAACTGGGTAGGTATCGACGAAGGGGAGGACGTAGGGAAGGAAGGGGAACGCCGTGCCCGGGACGACGTCTCTTTCTTCCACTTGCATATCTATTCCACCTCCCTTCCCTCTCTCCTTCCTTCCCTTCCAGGTAAATGAGTTCTCCAAGTGGGCTCCTGACGTATTGTTGGTGCAGTACAAAGGCACGCCGGACGAGCGAAAAGCCATTTGGAAGGAGGAGATGGGGGCCGGGCTGTTCAATGTGTTGTGAGTAATTTCTTTGTGAATTTATTGTAATTAATTTATAATTTTGATTTATTTCCTAGAAAACTTTTAGAAGATAATTGAATTCTCCACAATTACTTAAAATCAATACATTCAATCTATTTAATCATTTATCTTTGCTCTCTCCCCTCCCTCCCGAGGCTATCCACCTGCGGCGTCGTTGCCCTTGAGACGTCCACCTTAAAACCAACCACCGACCACTCCATCTTATTCATTAAAATCACCCACACCCTCCTTTCACGCCTTCCCTCCGCCCCTTCCCCCTCCTTCCTCCAGGTTGACCACGTATGATTTTGTCATGAAAGACAAAGCCACCCTCAAGAAATTTACGTGGGAATACATCATCGTCGATGAGGGCCACCGGATGAAAAACACTGAATCTAAATTCGCCCAGACCCTGGGCGCTTTTTACACGTCCAAGCGCCGCCTCCTCCTGACGGGGACACCACTGCAAAATTCTTTACCTGAGTTATGGTCGTTGCTGAATTTTTTGCTACCGACGATTTTTTCGAGCCCGGATACGTTTGATACCTGGTTCAATAAGCCCTTTGCCTCCTATGGGGGGGGAAGAATGGAGGAGGGGGGAGGGGAGGAAGGCGCGCAGATAAGTGAGGAGGAGAAGATGTTGATTATATCGAGATTGCACGAGTTGTTGAGACCTTTCATGCTTCGAAGGGTGAAGAGCGCGGTGCTAGGGCAGTTGCCTACGAAGACGGAGAAGGTGCTGAGGTGTGACCTGAGTGGGGTGCAAAAGAGGCTGTACCGGCAGATCACGACGAAAGCCCTGCAGAGGAAGAAGGGGGGAAGGGAGGGAGGGATGATGACGTTGAGCTTGAACAACATCATGATGCACCTACGGAAGTGCTGCAATCACCCCTTTTTGTTCCAGGATTCATACTCTATTAACCATTCCTTGGTCTCGGTATCGGGGAAACTGGAGTTGCTTGACCGTATATTGCCGAAGCTCAAGGCGGCGGGGCATCGGGTGTTGTTGTTTTCACAAATGACCAGCATGCTCGATGTCCTGGGAGATTACTTTGATTGGCGGGGGTACAGGCATTTGAGGCTCGATGGCACCACGGCGGCCGATGAGAGGGAGGAGAGGATGTACCGATTCAATGCGAGTGACAGTCCATTTTTTATTTTTGCTTTGTCCACACGCGCGGGGGGCTTAGGGCTTAACCTTGCCACGGCGGATACGGTTATATTTTATGACTCGGATTGGAACCCCTCGATGGACTCCCAGGCCATGGACAGGGCGCATCGCATCGGCCAAAAAAATGAAGTAAGGGTCTTTCGGTTGATTACCAATACGTCTGTAGAGGAGCGAATTCTGAGTCGGGCAAATGAGAAGAGTAAGATCACAAATTTGGTGGTGGAGGCTGGGAGGTTCAACAAGGAGGGGAGGGAGGGAGGGGTGGGGAAGGATGGGGAGAGACGAGCAATGGTTGAGAGCCTTCTGAGGGACGTTCAGGAGTTGTTTGGGGGATGAGAAAGGGAGGGAGGAATTGA
>AFGM01001001.1:13530-25815 GCA_004335455.1 Nannochloropsis oculata CCMP525
CGCCGATTGACGGGTCACTCGGCGGCGCCCCCTTTCTCATTTCCGCGTGTGTATTTATGCTCTACAATTTTTTAGGCCCGCAACAAAGAAAGAAAAACGGAGACCAACGCCGCTGAGTTCTAACCTCTTGGTTGTTTTCATTTTCCTTGAAACCATAACAATGTACAAAGCTCTCTCAATGATCTCACTTCTGAACACTATTGCCTAATGTCCCTATCGATATATCGATGTCCTCGCCTGCCAGCGTTACTTTAAACACACCTTGGCTTCCAGCGCACAGGTTTCGGCACTATACCGAGACTCCTCCGTCCGCACGCGCACGCGGATATGTTCCAATAGACCTCGCTTCTTGCATTCCTTGAACACCCACAAACGTCGGTTGTTGAGAGAGAAGTACATCCCCGTGGCGCGGTCCAACATGACAGTTATAAAAGGCAGCGCCTCTGGTTTCAGTCTTCCCTCCACAATTTCTGCCAATGTCTCTTCCACCCTCCGCCCGCACCCCGAGAATGTTGTGCGGATGCGTGCATGCGAGAAATAGATAATGGCAGGGTCCACCTCTGTGAAAAAGGGCTGCGGCCTACCTCCCTTGCCTCCCCCTCCACTGCTGCTGCCGCCCTTATTGGCTCCCATGCTGCCTGTATGCAGTGAAGAAAAGAGCGAACGCAAATGAGCAAATCGCAAGAAATATGGCATGCAGTTGTCTGGCGGATGTTGTCGTGCTTTACTGAATCCTGCATGTGGTGATAATAGGGCATGACCATTGGCGGCCCAAGGTGGGATGGAGAGAGGCGTTGACGGCTCCCGTTGCCAGACTTGAAGCCGAGTCAAGCGCTTCTGTTTGACAGCGCACTTGAAACATTTCATTCGCCACACTCACATCTGACACCCACGCTATACACACAGAAGATACACAAGAGATTGACCGCGAGGTGCTGTAGGCGGATGCTGGCCGCGGGAAGGATGACCAGGCCATCCCTACTGAGCTGAAAAAGCGAGGAAGGCAAAAAGCCCATTATTGAAGTGGGCTCAGGAGCGCGCCGCGGCAGCAGGCAATGGGAGACCAAGGACACGGCCACGACCCACACAAGCATGATCATGGGCACAAGAAGGGAAGCTTCTTAAACAAGCTTTTTTCTCGCCAGGGGAGCATCAAATTCGGCGGTGGAGGGCATGGCAGCAGTGGGGGTGGAAACGGGGAGAGGGAGGAGGCGGTGGAAGGCCGGGCTTCGCCCCCCACGCGTCGGTCAGAAGAGCATCCGTTCCATTATCATCGTTTCCACCTCCCCATTTCTCCTTTGGGCTCTTCTGCACCCACCTTTCCCAGCTTGCGGTATTTAGCAGGGGCGGGCGTGCGGGCAACCGAAGGCGTCCGGCGTGGAGGAGACAAGGATGTTGATCTCGACAGAGAAGGAGGAGGAAGAGGTCGAGGCGATGGGAAGGTGAATTCTCAACGGCTCTTGACTCCCTTGACCCCCACAGCAGTGGCCGCGCTGAAGATCGCGCTGGATTACTTGGGGTGAGTGTGTGTTTGAGGGGTGTTGATGAAAGGGTAGGGTCGGAGGGAGGGAGGGAGGGTGAGATTGAGGGTGTAGCAGTCTCGTCCTCCGTATCTCGTTCCTCACTTAAACTCTTATCTGATCTTACTTGTATATTTTCATTGAAACTCGCCATCCGTCTCTCCTCACGACAGATCAACGGCATTGGGGGAGGAAGGTCTCTATCGAGTGTCTGGCAACAAACTCGACGTGGACCGTCTCAAGGCCGTGCTGGCGGCCGGGCTCCTGTCCTCGTCCGATATTCTACAATTGCATTACCCTGACAAGCATGTCATTGCCGGGGCCATTAAAAAGGTACTAGGGATAAGGCTCGGTCGGATCTTCTTCCCTCTCTGTTGTCAATCCCGCTCACACTGTGCTCAATGCTCTTCCCTCTCACCTTCTCTATATGTACCCATCCTCTCTCTCAATTCTCCTCCAGGTATTGCAAGAACACGAGCCTCTTTTAGGCTATCACTCATACGCTGATTTTGTTTCGGTCGGTGCAGGCGCACCAGCAACGAGACTTGACGGGGATGAGGTGGTGTTGGAGGAAGAAGGGGAGGAGGGGGGATCAAGAAGAAGGTCACGAAGCAGCGACCTCAGCAATAGTTGTGTGAGCAGTGATAGCATTGGCAGCAGTAGTATTCATCTGAGTGGTGGTGGCAGCAGCAGCAGCAGCAGCAGCAGCAAGGAGGGGAGGTACCGTGAGCTGGTGCTGCTGTTGAGGCCGACATCAAGGGAGTTACTCGGGCACCTACTAAGGCATCTGCGGATGGTGGTGGCCAGGAGTGAGGAGAACAAAATGACGGCCGAGAATTTGGCGGTAACTGTCGGCTTGAATTTGTTGAGGAAATCCGAATCCGTTGCAGGTAGGTGTGAGAAATGAAGGAGGGAGGAAGAGGCGGGAGGGTACGAATGGAGGTCAGTCGAGTCGGCTTATGTGTGTATTTTTTATTTTTTTCACGGCTCTCTTTCTTTCCCTTCAATTCCAACCAACACAGGCGTAAGCATTCAACAGTTGGAAAAAGAGCGTGCTGTTATTATGGACCTGATTGCCCTCTCCCCTCTCCTCTTCCCCACGGACGGGATGGGTGGCAACAAAAACAAAGCACACCCTCCCTTCAAGCCTTCCCATGCGCCTCGAGTCATCAAATCTGCCCCCGCAAGTCGCACACCGCAGCATTTTTTCTCTTTAACCGAGGAAATGACGCGGAAGACTACCCCACATTCGGCGACGGGAGGGGGGGATGATGATAGAGACGTCCCTGCCTTCCTTAAACCTCCTCTCAAGCCGCTGAAGCGGCTTCACCAGGGCACAAGCAGCAGCAACAATAGCACGACCAATGCAACCACCACCAGCATCAGCAGCCACCCCAAGGCTAGTCGCAGCAGGGGCAGCGGCAGCAACAGCAGCGTTGGTGACAGGAGCAGTTGCGGCGCACTACTGCGCGTCGCCGAGGCACGTACAAAACCGCTCGCATCTACCCTACCCTTCCGGTCGCCAGACAAGCCTGTACGAGCCTCCCCACGGCGCGCCTCTTCGAACGAGTCTCCTGCATTTTCTTTGCTTGCCTTGTCAGTGTCATCGTGCAGTTTGTCGACGGAGGGGAAGGCGGGCGATGGCAGCGGGGCGAGTAGGGAGGGAACAGCGACTAACGGACACGGCCGAGCTGTTTAGCCACCCTTTGAATGTGAATAGAAGACAACTTTAACATTAACAGAGTGTACTGGCAAAGCAAGCAACAAACTTATGTGCATGGTATTTGGGCGATCGCGTGGCTCGTAACCTTGATTATTTTGCTTATGCCTTACTGCCACAAACCTCCTCTGCTCAACCTCCTGCCTCGCACTCGCCTCATGTCCATCCACCACCCAAAATCACATCTCTCTGTGCACCCAGTAGGCATGGCGCGTGGCCAGCTGCAGGAGGAGAAGGAGAATTCGATGTTTGCGCTGGCGAAGGGGGTGGCCAAGGCTGGGGAGGCTTCTAACTTGGGACTCAAGGAGCGCCTCGCCCTCCTCCAGGCTCTCAGCAGCAATATCACCAACCGTCGCCCCATGCGCCTCATCCCGGAGGACCTGGACCTAGAGGAGGGCTCGGCGGATGCTAGCTTGCTGCATATCAACGCAGTGGAGCTCTTGCTGGCAGCTGGGCTAGAAGAGGTCGGCAGCAATGACGAAGAGGCGTGGGGGACCGCGGTGTCATTGTGGATCGAGAGGGTCGGACTGCCCATTCTTACCTCACGGCGTCTGGACCTTGGTCCCGCACAGAATGCTGTAGGCATGCGTATGGGTCATGTCTTGGCTTCGATCAGCAGTGAAGCGATACAACAAGCCATGCAGACAGCAACATTGCATGTGCTTGACGATATGAGCGTGCGCGTGTCCAGCCCACGGGCAGACAAAGACGGGGGGGAGCTGCTGGAGGTGATAAGTGCTCAAGCTGGATGGGTTGCTTCTTTCTTAAATGAACGTGCGCAAGATGGTGATGAATTCCCGCTTACTGTACTCGAGCGCACACTTGCAAACTTGGAAAGATGTCCGGCGCCTGCGCTACGGTCGATTATCGTGAGGGCCGTGTCGCCTGCCCTGGCGAGTTTGCTGAAAGGCATGGAAGATTACGCGGCAGCCAATGTCATAAATTCCAAGATCTGGGCGTTTATACGACGACTTGGTGCGGAAGGGGGCTTGGAGGAGCAGGTAAGTAGACAGAAAGAGAAGGGGGGAATGTGCGTTGTGGTATTTTACGCTTGCCTTTGCGCTTGCATCACTAGCTCTACATCGCGTTAACAACACACAATTCTTTTTTATTGCCTCTTGTTTGATATATTCATTGTCGTTTTTCATTCCCTCTTTATACAGCGAGATGCTCACGCGATGCTCTGCGTCTTGCACGAAGTCCTTGTGCCAGCGCTCAGCCTCAATCGGTCTGACCCTACCTTCTGGACTATGCTTCGACGCGGACTCGCCAGCAAGTGCAACGCGGTCCGTAAGCGTGCCTTGTACGTACTAAGCGCCCAAGTGGAGACGGCCAAAACTGCTGGTGCTGTTTTTACCGGTGCTGGTGCCACGGCCCATGGTCCTGCTTCTGCCTCGTCTCCCTATAACATCAAGTCCCTCACCTGGTGGCGGCGCTTCGTTCAAGTCATGGACACCTTCAATACGGCGCTCGAAACACACCTTTTGAATCAAGCCTTGCCTGTCTGCACATCATTGATGCGTGAGGCGTTTGCGGTCACGGGCGAGGAGGAAGAGGAAGAGGAAGGAAAGCAGACCGGGGTGCCCAACGGCAACGCGGCCTCTTTGCTCCCTGTCCCTTCGTTTAGATGGGCAGAGACGATTCTTGGGCGCGCAGTGACCGTGACGAATTTCGCTATTCAGCGCACGTACTTGCTGTGGCTGATGAGTGAGGAAGGTGTCGCGTGCGTGCCTTTGAGCAAGCTTGGCCCCCGCTTTGTGATCAGTAAAATTCTGCCGGCTTTCAAGGAGATGAGCAACATGAAGGACGACAGATCAAAGCTTGGACGCTTCCTAGCGCAGGCCATTGTTGCTCAAGCAGAGGAAAATGGAGCGAGGCGGGAGGTACTTGTAGCAGTGTTTGAGTATTGCAAGGATGTCGTGCGAGGCGCCGTGGTACGGCAGACGTTGCTCGGGTTTATAGAGTCCCGCGACGTCCTCCATCAGACATCCCCTTGCCTGCGAATCGAAGATATCGAGCTGGCGCGCCTCCTTGTCTGTGTCATGAACACACAATACAACCAAGGACTCAGTCAAGTATTGGCGGGGCGGATGGTGGACTGCTTGGAGGTCTTTGCCGATCTTCAATCCCTCATCGCTGCTGGGCCTCAAGGCGCCGCGGTCATGCGCAACTTCCTCCTGGACCTTCCACAGAAGGTTGCATTAGACAGCCATTATGACCACTTACGTGAGTGGCTGGGTGCGTCGGCGGTCGCGGCCGGGGCTGCTGGGTGGTGGGGCGAGAGCACTGCGTTGGCCATCGAGGCTTTGATCGTCGGTAGTGGTAGCCACGGCAATGGCGAGTTGACCGTGGCGGCTTCAGGAGGTTCTGTCTGGTCATCTGTGGAAGGGGCCAAGGGCTTGGAAGATATTGACCAGTCGAGCGTGGCATGCTGCGCCTTGGCTTGCATGTACTTGCCGGACTTGGAATTGGCACACGCTCTTGCTTCAGCTCTGCAAGTTCTAGGCCGCATTCACTCTCATCCCTACCTGACCCTGCGGTCCTGTCTGGCTTCCCTCTCTTTGCTACGGTCGCTGGGCTCCCTTTTGCGACGGAAGCACCGCCCATATTTGTACGAGATTCTACGACAGCAAACGGGGGAAGTGGCCGAGTTCCTTGCTGTCAAGCTTCAGGAGAGCTGCATATGTGCCCAAGCCGACATGTACGACAGTGGCAGTTCGGGCGTGTTTGGACTGTGTTCGCAGGCGCTTGGAACGGTGGTGCGGCTGGCTGCGGACGTGGGGTATGTGATCAGGCTGTGTCTGCTTGTTGCTTTTTGGTCACTGACAGGGCATAATTAATCGCTTTTCACTTCCTTTGTCTTCGCAATTCGTTTTTCTTACTCCATTTATCCTTCACCTTCTCAAACCTCCATCAGGCAAGTATCCAATGCCGTCCAGCGTGTGTTAAAGACATGCTCAAGCGTGCTTAACGCTGGCGTGGACGATGCGGCGGCCGGAGATGCAGAGGAAATTCGTCAGCTGGGACGTTCGGTAGCCGTGCTGCGAAGCATTCTTGAAGCTCTTCTGCTGCAATCCAGCACGAGACTTTTTGGTGAAGTGAGAAGCAACTGGGCTGCACGGCTCATGGGCAGCTTTGTCGAGGCCGCTGCCTGCTTGGGCCTCCAACGAGGGAGGCGGGACTTGTTTTTGTCTCTGGCGCTCGAGAATGTGTGGCGGTGCTTGGTTCTTCTTTACAGAATGCAACGCCTGGGCAGTTTCGTGAATTCTACATATGCTTCCCTCCCAGTGGACATGGCATTTCTTACTTCGGCATTAGAGACGTCAAGCCGCAGTTCGGTACCCGACATTCTCTACTGCATTAGCTGCCAACTTCCGTTTCACCTCGACAGCAACGGCACGGAGCAGGAACGACAGACGCGTCTCGACGACGTCGTCACACTGGTGTTAGGCTGCGTAGAAGAGTGTAACTACCGGCAAAGCGTCGCGCAACTTGCCATCGAGATGGTGCTTTCGCCAGCCATTCTCGCAGACCCATCCCTCTGTCGAGGAACAGATAACCCTGTGCGGCGTTTCTTTCATCGGCTTTTTGACCTCGGCACAGTCAAGCGGGCCTATATCCTTCTTAATGCCACGGCCAGGCTAATCTCTGTTTGGCAGATAGAGCCGGCGGCTGCAGCACTCGCTGGGGAATTTGTGGAGGAAATGGCACAACTGTTGGTGCTCCGTGAGTTGGAAGAAGATGTGTACCAGCAAGTGAACGAGGATGAGCGAGGTTCCGAGACAGACGTCGTCAAGGAGGAAATCGGAGAGCCCCAGGAAGGACACTCTGCTGTCTTGCTTCGCATCTTGGTGCTGGGATGCTTGTGCGATCTGTTCCGACATCCAGATGATGGAGGAATTGAAAAAGAGGGCGAATTTTTGACCCATCTTCTTACTCGTTTGTTTGAAATAGCAGCAGCCGTAGACTTAAGAAGGGCTCAGATTCTGACTTCCCCCGATTACTCGTGCAAGCTTCGGGCGTGGCAAGCCATCTGTGTGCTTGTGCCGTTTGTGAAGGTCGAAAATGTGTCGCTTGTACAAGACTCCGTGTATGCGGCCATGCGGGTAGTGGCGGTACCCTCAGTCCGTTTTTACCAAGATACGGTCTTGGCGCTTCTCTGCCAAAAGTTTCCCGCCGTGACGATTCCTTTCCTTGTGACAGCTTTGACCGACCTGCAAGTCCCGCCATTGACCAGCGGCTCACTCATTTTTGCGGCGGGTTCAGCATGTTTGACCAAAAACACTGCGTTCCCAGGTGGAGAGCTTCCACAAGAGTACGTCGCCCCTTTGCTCCAAGCCATCCTACCGTGGCTCTCAGGGCAGCACGCAATCACGCGTATCGTGGCACAACTCCTATCCTTTAATCTCTTGTCACGGCTACCAACAGGAGCTCTGGATGCGGTGAAAGCGGTGGAAGCGGGTCAGGGTGGGAATGGTGGAGTCAGCAATAGCAGAATCTCTGCCAGCAGCATTGACGCCACGTATCTGAGTCAAACTTTGCGCTTTTTGCAAAATCACCGGGAGATAGCGAGCTTGCGCCACAAAGCTACGCTACGCTTTCAGGAAACTTCGGTACCTGCCTGCTGTACTGTAACACACCTACTCGCCCAGCACTCGAATGAGCAAGGTGGTGCGGTGCGTGACCTGGTGCCGGAGCATGTAGAAGAGACGCTGCGGGAGGCGATGACGTCTCTGTATCGGGACCTGGAGGTAGAACATCATATGACTTACACATCCATAGCGCCCGTGGTCCGAGGCGAGAATCTTTTTGAGCTTAAGCAAGACGCAAGCAGTGCCCGAGCCTTGTTGCTAGAGGGGAATGCCGAGGCAGAGGCGGCCGACTATTATTCGCTACAGAAAAAGATTGTTGTCTCTGACGTGCTGGCTGCCCTTCTCCCGGCCCCGCCAACCGATAAATCCCAAAATACGCGAGGGGTTCTGCTGCAAGAGCTTGTGGTGTGCGCGTCGTTGCTGGAGCGGGTGCCCAACGTAGCTGGCCTCGCCCGAACGTGTGAGATCTTCGCCGCATCCAAACTTATTATTCCCGACTTGCGCATGCTCAAAGACCCGCTGTTTGACCAAATTAGCAGCAGTGCATGGAAATGGATCCAGATGGAGGAGATCCACGAAAGCCACACGCGCGCATTCCTTCGGCGCTACAAACAGGAGGGTTACACGGTGGTGGGGCTCGAGCAAACAGACGACAGCTCTTGCCTCTCCACGGTGGCCTTGCCTCGCAAGATGCTGTTGCTTTTAGGCCGCGAGAAGGAGGGGATCCCAGTTCCACTGCTTCAAGAGCTGGATTTGGTCGTGCAGATTCCCCAGCTGGGCCTGGTGCGGAGTTTAAATGTGCACGTGAGCGCGTCTCTCATTGTCTGGGAGTATTATAAGCAGCATCGCAGAAGCCGCGGTGAGGACAAAAAATGAGAAGTTAGAACTCATTGAAACAAACCAAAGTACAATGCTTATATTATACACATTTAAATAAAGATCGCCCCTTCTTGCTTTTAATTATCCTTTCAATTTTTCAAACTCTCGCATACTCTTGGCAAGCCGTCCGTCAAATGCGCTTAACCACTTCAACCGATCACCTTGACCGCTGCAAGGTATTCGTCTCGATCCCGCTGGCACCAAGTCGTTTTTCTCCTTCATCTGTCTGCAATCGGTAGTGGCGGCGACTTGCAGTGGGACTTTCGGGGGCGGCAGAGGTAGGCTGCAAGTGCGGGTGCGGCCATCCGTTTTCACGAGAGCACAAGTCTCGGCGATGCGGAGCTTGGCTGTCTGGATTTTGTCGAGGGTTGTGGCCACTTCTTTCCGGAAAATCCTACCACGTCTGCTTATTTGTGTGCAGGGTAAAGAGGTGTGAGAAAATGCGGATTGTAGAAGCAAGAGGACAGATACATGATTACGACAGCTTACGTGGATGGCGGAATCTGAGGGATGGCTGGCGGGGCCAGCTGTACAGCAAGAATATGGGTACGGGCGTCCACGGTTCCTGAAAGGACTGCTGCTTTCAAAGAGTCACGGCCACTTTCGCTCCCTTGTTTTGGGTCCCACCTTTCGATAGCGGGTCTTGCTGCCATAGTGTTGTATGAAGTCTGAAACACCTGGGTCTCTTTTTGTTCTTTCCTCTCCTCATCAGTGGTCGTTCCTACATCGCCACGACTCCTCCCATCTTGCATAACCAGTCCATCGTTATCGTCGGTTTGCATGGCAGACAGTTGCAGAGTGGTGCTGTCCAGGGCAACGTCAAGTTCTTCTTCTTTGCCATCCACAGCGCTTGACGAGGTGCTGTACTGCGGCCAATGCCGACGACGTGGCGCTTCTTCCCATTGCACAGATACAGCGGCCACCGCTGCTCCCAGCTCTTGCCGCTTTATGCTCTCCTCACTTTTCCCCCTTTTTATCTCTTTCGCGGAGTTGCGATTAGGTTGATTCTGAAGATCTGCTGCTACTTGCACCCGCCTTGCCCTAAGCGGCGACGAGGGGAGGGACCGCCGCGCTGACTTGCTTGCTGCTTGGCGTATGCGCTCCTTGCCTTCCCACATCTGCCGCTGGGCTCGCTCTTGACACGCTTGTAGGTGCTCCCGTTGCTTGCGCAGCTTTTCAGCTATGCGCTGGACCCTTTCCTCCTTCTCCTGCAGCTCAGCCTCCCATTCCTTGAGCTGTGTGTGTCGTGCGTGCCCTTGCCGCTTTAGCTTGACCTGTAGGTTCATCAGGTCAGCTTCCCGCTGCGCCAGATTCTCTTGCAGCCTCTGAACTAGATCTTGTGCTCGTGCTGCTTCTCGGTCATCATCGTCTTTGTCGGGGGTGGTCGCACGGGAAGGTGGTGCAGAGGCGGTCGGGATGGCAGAGGTCGTTTCCCCCCCCAGTGCTTGCTGCTGTTTTATCCCGTCTACCTTTTCCTCCTGCTTTTGTTGCTGTTGTCGCTGCTCTCTTCTGAGTCTTGCCTCTATCTTGCGTTTGGTCTCCACCACCCGCTGGAAGACATGCGTCAGCCTCTGATGGGCGATTGTGGCTTGTCGCAAGTCTTGCTCCACCCGTTCCTTTTCTACGACTAGCTCGGCTGTCTGTCGCTCCGCACGTCGCTTAGCCCTATATTTGTTTTGCGAGAGAAGGGAAGGACAATATAAGATGCATAATTTGTACATGAATCAGGATCACAAAAAGAAAATGGCTCTTTGTAAGACCTGAGGCGTAGGAGAAATAGAGATGATATAGTAGGAAAAGCAAAAGTCATAGATAATTCCCCGAGAGATTTATTTCCCACTATTTGGTTTCTGTTTCACATAGTACGTACTCCAAAGCTTTGAGGGTCGTACTCCTGTGGCTCTTGGCTTCCAACTCGGCCAGGTCTGCCTTTTGTCGAAGGGCCTCCACGTCCACAGCTGGTAGGAGAGAGGCGACTGGCTGACATTCTTCGTAGCGGGCCACTGGAGCGGGCAGGGAAGGCTTGTAACCTGGACATGGGGGTAATGTGGCCCTCGATAGCGATACGATGTTTTTCGTGGAGCGTCGACGACGGTTGACGATGCGCATAGGAATGTCCTGTAGGCGGATGGGCCGTGGCGAAGTGGGCGCCGCTGCGAGTGGTGGTGGATTGAAGGACGAGAGGATATCTGCGTTGCCGTCGCCATCTGCCATCTTGCGTGTGGATCTGAGTAGATGCAAACGTACCGCCGGTACAATGGAGAGTGAGCTGAACGCGATTAGTCAATTTTTGATTACATAAGAAATGCCGCTTTCTTTGGGGGCTGCCGTTACCAGCTGTTGCTTGCTGCAAGGCGGTGCATTGTCGAGGCGGGCTTGATGTTAAGGCTCCTGGTGCATTCGAGTTTTAAAATGCTCTGTCATGCCACACACTGTAACTCATTTTACAACACAGCTGCAGCGGTAACAGCACACAGTGGCCCACTTTACAGACCTACCTCTTCTCGTACCGTTCCCCCGGACCCCATTCCAGCAGCAGCGAGTCATTATCCAGCTCCCACCATCAACTGCAAAGTCCCGCTTCTATTTATATAATAAATATAAGTACATATATATATACCGGCGGGCACATCCAACACGCGGGTGGATGAGGTCAAGGGCGTTTTTTTTCAAGCCCTAGCTTTGGCACCGGCTGTTACCACCACGACTACCAGCGTCCCTACCATCGGCAGGCGCAACGAACCATGGTGCAACCTGAATCTAGGCAAGGCCCCCACATTCCATCCGGCCGCCCAACAGAGCGATGTTCCTTGCTGACACGCAGGCCCAACTGTTACGTTCTGCTACCGGCCGAGCTTCAAGGACAGGGATCAAACACCTTTCTTGATGACAACGACCTGGTGTCTGTTGCACCACAGGAATGGCGTTTGGTGCTTGCCCATGAATTACCAACCGCACATTTTGTAGTCTGAATCGTGTGCACAAGGAGGAAAATGGATGCGTTTGGTCAGGAGTATGTCGCCTACGAGATCACTGTCAAAAACGGGCTCTTGGCTTGGCAACTCAGCAAGCGCAATTCTGACTTTGCCGCCCTGCATGAAAGGCTTGAAAAGCACGAGCAGCAGCTACAGCAACAGCTCCAGCAGCAAGGAGAAGAAATAATTCTTTTACCCTTGCCTCATCTTCCATCAAAGCTCTTCCAGCATCAATGATAGAAGATGGTCGAGATGCATAGATGAAATTGTGTATAAAGTAAGATTTTTTTTAAAATTAAATAGTGGTTGTATAAAATATATGTGTGACTAGCTTGTTGTTTCTCTCTTTTCACTGCCATAGATTTATTTTCGTTCTCTCATGTTTTCCTTATCCTTTCTCGGGCCGCCCGTTTCCAACCCGTCCCTTCCTCGACAAGGAGCGAGGAACAAGGAAGGTAGCGGTGATGATAATGTTGACTGCTCAGCATGCGACTACTGAGCTTTGAGTGTAAAAATTACTGCCCCCTTCTACCCTACTTTCTTCTTCTTCTTCTACCTCTTCGTCTCCTCCTCCTCCTTCTTCTTCTTCTTCTTCTTCT
>AFGM01001011.1:40567-56323 GCA_004335455.1 Nannochloropsis oculata CCMP525
CTGCAAAAGCGATTCAAAAATTTCGAGAACCAGGCATCCACCCCATCCGCATCTTGGTAGCCCAACCCCTGACAAGCCTCCCCACACACACTCACATCCCGCAGCTGCTCCGAGGCCGGCACCGAACGTAAGCTAAGAGTCAGGTCAGGCATGTTAGGCGCAGACACCACCAGCTCCTGTCGCTCCAAGTCCACACGGGGTTTGATAAGTCGCATCTGTGGCATCTTGTTGAGACGAAGTGCTTGCCCCTGCCCGTCCACCAAGGCCCATTCTCGGTCAAAAAGCAAGCCTGTCGGGCCAATCGGCCACGCAGCCACAGACATAGCCCCACAGGATTTTATAGGATAGAGAAGAATGCCGCCAAGTCGTAGCTGTGACGTCAGAGGAGCAAGTGAAGGTGAGGACTCTCCGCAGGAAGGAAGGGAGGGTATCGACAATGACAGAGAAGGCACAAAAGTCGCCGTTGATACTGCTGATGCCGTTGTCGTTTTGCTCACAAAATATTTATCCAACAAGTGCAACAAGGCCGTCACGTCTTCCCAAGTCGACATGTATCCAAACGAAACTCGCACCGCACCCGTTGGCCTCCCCTCCACCAAATCATTCTCATCCCAACACACATGCCCCGCAGCCAACTGTGCCTGCACCTCCTCTAAAGTCAAACCCAGCGCTTCCTGACAAGCCCCCGGATTGCAGAAACAACCCGTCCGAAGCTGGATGCCATGCAATGCCCCCAATTTCTCTACCTCCGTATATCCCACCATAGCCCCGTCTGCCCTTTGGACATTGAACGCCAGTACCGCTCCCTGTCGCTCCGGAGAGAGGGGCCGCGGACTGTAAATCTCGCAGACAGGCTGACCAGTTGCGTGGCGGAGTCCAGTGAGCTGATCATAACAAAATTGAGTCAGCGTCCATGTATGTGCCTGAATTCGGTCCATTCCCCCTCCACCGCACTCTTTCAGGGCCCGAAACCCTTCCTTCAGAGCCATGATTCCCAGGTAATCCTCCGTTCCATCCGCCAAGCATTGCGCAGGCTCTGGCCGCAAGATCCGAAAGTCAGCATGGGGAACAACGGCTAGCACTGTACCCCCACCAAAGTACCGTCGGCATGGTGGTCGTCCTGCTGCTGGGTCGGAGGGAGGGAGGGAGAGCGGCGACCTTGTGGACCCGTTGCTTTCCCCCCTCAAAGAAAGCTGCAGCAGGCGCCGAGCGACGGAGGTACGGAGCAAGAGACATCCTAAGCCAGTGGGGTAGCCGAAGAGCTTGTAAAAACTCACGCAGATCATGTCCACCTCCCCCTCCTGAAAGCGTCTTAAGTCCAGCGGGCTCGTGCCTACATGCTTGGCGGCGTCCAGCAACACCGTCACGCGATGCTGCGGTGTGCTTGCCTGTAAACGAGAGGTGGCGCGCTGTAAAGCTGCCAGGTCGAGCTTGCGGCCGCTAAAATTGCATTCGGCTGGAAGGACTAGCAAGTGCTCTGTGGCCTGCCGTCCGCTGTTAGGGTCATTACCATCAGTGTCACCCGCCGCTTGTTCCAGCAGCTCCTGCAACGTTATTGACAAGGCATAATCCGTATCCTCTCTATATTGCACCGATGGTGGTAGACACGCAAAATCCGCCCCGGCCTCAAGCGCCACTTCGCGCATGCCCAGGACGCTCGTATGGGAATTGTGAGCGTAGATCAACCGGCTGCCCGTCTGGTGCCGCCAAGGCATAAGCCCCGCCGCCAGCTTCAATGATGCCGTGGCACCGGCTGTAAAAATTACTGTCCACTCCTCGGGTGAGGCATGAAAATGCTCGAGGACCAACGCCCGAGCCTCCTCTACGGAATCCGCGGTGGCGCTTGCGACGGGACCTTGACTGTGCGTGTTACCAAAAATATTGTTTTGCATGCGGGCATGGCACCTGGCCAGCTGCGAGTGTGCGTACAAGGTGGCGCCGGCATGGTCTAGGTAGACGATGCCCTGCGGTCTATGGCGGGGATGGTAGAGGGCGGGGAAGTCATCTTGTCGTAGCTTGTCTATTGGGAGGATGTCCAAGGACGATGGCATGGAGGATTGCGGGCAGGCGTCATTCTCTCCGCGTACACCGAGGCCAACAGTTTCACTGACCAGGCAATCATCAGGCCTTGGGCCGTTTATGCAATCGTCGTGCGTGCCTTTGTTTAGTGAGGGTGCTGCGTCATTTTCAATGTTGAATGTGCTTGAAGAAGAGGAGGACGTGCTGCTGCTGCTGCTGCTGCTGCTGCTGTTGCTGCGCGGTTGCTGTTGCTGTTGTTTCTCTCGACCTCCCCTCTCGTTTTTTTTTAGCCGTAGGCAGGATAGGCCACCAGAAAGGCCGTCTTACTCCAGCGCGTGGCTGTTGTTGAATCACCGGCCATCATTTCTACTTCTTGTCGTCCCAACCCAACCCCGCAACCCGCCGTGGCAAGAGGAGACGTACGCGATCAGATACTTTGCGCCTGTGTTGATGGTGTGCGTGGGAAAGAGAGGGTGTTAGTGAACGGGATGGGCACCAGAAGAGCTTGTCCTAAGCATAGACGAGTGGATCAGGCGCTGAAGCTGTACGTAGGGATTGGAAAATGTCAAAAGAAATGCCGGCTTTAGCCTCCTCCATGACGGTGCTGCTTTCAAAGTGACTTGTTGCCGTTACGAAGCTCTCATTGATGATGCTCTTGCCCGAACTTCAGGCTCTAACCATTTCACACTCCACACGTACCCGCACGCATAGCACGACGAAAGAGGGGTGGCCACCTTCCAGCTGGGCCAGCGGGCCGGATAGGTGAGGCGGAGGGCGACAACAACTTCATCACCAAGCGCACGCCGGGATCGAAGCCCGTTCGCCCCTATCATCCTTCTTCCTTCACCTGCACTGCTCAGAGCGACCATCACGAGGAGGTCCACCACCACGAATAGCAGCCATGGCGACACGGGACTTGACGCGGAAGTTTGTAGACTACCGGACAACGGCCAAGGTAAGAGCGGAGGAAGAGTTGGGGTGGGAGGGTGGGAGGGAAGTGTGCGGTGTGGGAGGACGGGTAGAGGATGGGAGGGAGGATGGGTAGAGCGTAAGGTATTGTGTATCTAGAGCTGGCTAACAATCATGTGGCTGCTGAAAGGAAGTTAAGCGTAGCTGGGATGGGGACGGCAGTCCTCTCATGCGGTAGGAAGGAGCTGAGAGGAGCGAGGAATAAACTGGGTGTGCTTCGAGGATCCCTGGGAGTTGTCCTCGGAGTGTTGCACACTCCTGCCACATTCTCTAGAATTTACATCAATCTTCTCCATCCCTTCTTCTCCCAGATTATTGGCCGCAACTCCCTTTCCCCCCTCAGTGGCTACACCATGGACAGCGGCTTGTTAGAGGACGCCAACCGCGAGGGCAACACGGGATGGGCCGCTGCTCGTTTGCAGCTGCCTCCCGCATGGGTAGACTTAGTCGATCGCGTCGATGCCCTCACAGCGCAATTGGAAGCAAAAATGAAGGAATTGGAGGCGTTGCATCGGAAGAGATTACTAGTGGGATTCGATGATAGCGAGGCAGCCAAGGAGAGAGACATCGATTACATGACTCAGGAAATAACAGCCATGTTCCGGGAAGCAGAATCAATACTGAAACAACTAGGAGGAGGAGAAGGAAGCGAAGGAGGGACTGAGCAAGTGGTCACGCGAAACGTACAGAAGAGTATGGCAAAGCGGATACAGGGATTGTCGATTGAATTTCGAAAGACCCAGAAGCATTACATGGCGCAGCTGAAAGCACAAAAGGCAGGGGCGGGGACCGCGCCGTTTTTTGACTTTTTGTCGGCCGAAAATCGCGGGGCCGGCAGCTTGTTGGAGATAGAGAGAAGGATGAGGGATGAGGGAGGGATTGAGGGGGGATTTACCCCAGAGCAGCTCGCGGTGTTGGAGGAACAGGAGGTGGTGACGGCTGAGAGGGATCAGGAGATACAGCACATAGCCCGAAGTATAGAGGAGTTGTCACAGATATTTAAGGAGCTGGCCGTGCTGGTAATCGACCAGGGGACAGTGCTGGATCGGATTGATTTCAACATGGAGCAGGTGGTAGAGCATACGAAGGAGGGTGTGCATCAGTTGGTGAGGGCGGAGGAGAATCAAAAGTCGGCCAAGGCGACGAGGTGCATTGTGTGTTTATTGTGTGCGATTTTTGTGATGATTCTCATTCTGGTCATCAAGCACAGGTGATGACATTTTCCCGCTTCAGAGTGTTTGGTGGTGGGCTTCCTTCCTTCTGCTGCTCGTCTTTTCCGAAATAAAATGTTTTCAAATACTCCAAAATGTAGCCCCCATGTAACAAAATCTCACGGTATGTTTTTTGGTAATTTAATCGACTGTGTATTCATTGTACGTGACCTTGAGGGCTTTCCCGGTGCACGAAGACATGGATGGCAATGACTACCCT
The DNA here is from genome assembly GCA_004335455.1 of Nannochloropsis oculata CCMP525. Lineage (NCBI taxonomy): Eukaryota > Eustigmatophyceae > Eustigmatales > Monodopsidaceae > Nannochloropsis > Nannochloropsis oculata. The sequence continues at coordinate 44,987 of AFGM01001011.1, forward strand.
ATTTTGTCCACAAGAAGACAAGGCACAGCAAGGCGCGAAAAAAAGTCTCTGTGTTCTGCTTCCTTAGTATTCAAATACTAAGTGCTCGCTCGTTTTCTATCATTCATTTCTTCTTTCCTTTATTATTGCTCAATATACACACATCAGGACATCCCTATCCGTATCGTTTGTTTTTAAGGGACAACTTTGCTCTTCTCATCGTTTGCCTCCACTTCCTCACTTTTCCATGTTTCAAACCAAAGTTCTTATCCACAATTACCACTTTCCTGCTTCAGTCTTTATTCTTTCTTTAGTCCTTCTCCATCGAATCATCAGCATATTTACTTATGGTGCATAGCCCTTCGGCAAATATCGGTCCCAGTCACTTGCCGAGGGCGCACGCGGCGACGCTGTCTCTGTTGATGACGCCGGCGCGGCGGTGCTGCTGCTGCTGATAGGACTTGTTTGACAAAGTGCCGCCTCCTCGTCCTTGCTAAGTGGCGGCATGCACGATTTGCAGACGGCGCATTGATATAACCCCATGCGAACAGGAGATGCCGTTACATTCGAATTGGCAAAACACGTTTTGGTGCCATCAGCAGACATACCTGTGCGTTGGATGCAGTCCAGAAGGATCAAATTAGCTGGATCCCCATGGTTCTTGCCCATAGCTGCCATCCATGTCTCGCACTTTGCTTCCATGCAGCCCATCGTAACGGGGATTTGAATATTTGGATTGTCAGGGGCGCTAGTAGGGTAGCTTGGACTACCGGGATCGGCAACGGCAGCAGCTGTGCTGGTTGTGGCTGTGGTGCTGGTGGGGGTGCCTGCGCTCCGAAGAAGAATTCCTGCTGCGTTCTCAGTGAGGAGATAAGGCTGGTCATCTTCGTCGTGCTGGGGTTCGTGGCCGTGGGAGGAGAAGGGAGAGGGGTAGGAGTCCAAGGCCATGTCGGTGCCATTCTCGTCGAAGCCTCCGTGCCCACGCGGTGTGAACAAGATGACGGATACCAGCACGAACGCCACAACACCCACGATCGTAGAAATGGACATCATCAACGCCCGCCACCGCAAACGACGGTCTGTGCGGGGGCTCCGAGCTATGTAGACAGCGGCTGTAGAAGACGAGGGGGGAGGGGAGAAGGAAGGCAAGAGATTCGAGGGCTCCGCAGCAGGAGGGAAGAAGGAAAAGGAGCCGTAGTTAGTGGACGTCGGTGGTGGCGAGTCGGCAGGCCACGTGACGGACTCTTGTCGCACCACAATGGGCGGTGGCGGGAGAGGTGGCGCAGGTTTCATGGCTTCAGCGTGGGGTGGAGAAGCTTGAGCTTGACCTATAAACCAGCGTCTCCTGTTGGCGACAGGGCAGACTGCGCATGCAAGAAAATAGGAGAAGCATGGGTTCATGAACGTGATGGAGGCAGTGCATCGATTGGTGTGGGTCATTTGTACCCATTGACATGTCTGGCCGGGGAGACTGTGGATGGTTAGGGGGCGAGGGTGTCGGCGAGCGCTTCTTTCTTTTTTTGAATTATAAAATAAAAATTCCTTGATGATTTATATTGATTATTTCTTATGAGAGATCGAAATTGACCATTGTAAAGCCTCGTAATATATCAAAATGTTGGATGGGTCGTTTAGTTCTTTTGCTTCTGGAGGCAAAAATCTCCCCCAGATGTTGTGATCGACAATGACGAACAGAGAGGACTACTTGGCCACGGTGGCGGCATTCGGTGCCGGGTGGAGGGGTGCGAGCAGGCTGTTCGGGCCTTGCGGGCATTATATTGCCCGCGGCGGCGGCAATAGCTGCGAGGGGTTGTCCTGCACGCCATTTCAGCTCGCTGCCCCTCCCAACATTACCATCCGGACACAGCTATTGGGTTGTGCACGTATGTGTGCATCGCACATGGAGCGTTGTACTTCCATGCTCTTCATTGCCACTCTCCGAGAGAAATACTGACTGCGCTGTCTATTTTTCTATTAGTGCTGCCGTTCACCTCGACGCTTGGGGAGAACCAGAAGGATTTGGGCGTCGATAAAAAAAAGATAATCGAAAGCCAAAAAATAGTCCCCGAACCGAGAGCTACTTCTTCTTTGTCTTCTTCCCGCACATTTTCTTTCACCATTTGCCTCCGCATGTACCACCATGCCCAAACCAACTCTCATCTTTATATAACACCCTCACACCTGCGCCTCCTTTTCCTTTTCATTACCAACTATATTCCCCTCCTTTCCCACCTCTACCCTAGTCCCATCCAAAACTCCCCGCACAATTTTTTCCAACGCCAACACCGCCGACGACTCCGGCGCCTTCTCGGCTATTGACACGCCTTCCTCGCAGGCCCGCAGCAAATCAGGATCCAACGGCAATTTTCCCAAAAAAGGGACATCGAATGCCGCGGCCATACCTTGTGGTCCACTACCAAACGCAGGGAAAACCTCGGCTTCTACCAGGCAGTCGAGCAAGGAATGGTCAATCTGCCTCAGCGCCTCTAGCACTAAGGCTGTTTTGTCCTCCCTTGCCACGGCCGCCACCACTGGCATGTCGCTACTCTTATGTAAGCCAGTCGCATCATCATTGCTAGCTGTCACAGGTCCTCCCCAGAACCGCAAGGCTTTGAGAGGAACGGTGAGCCCGCTCATATTCTCCACGACCCCCACTACTCTCAACCCCGTCTTCTTGCAAAAGTTCAGCTCCTTCCGCACGTCCATCATGGCCACTTCCTGCGGCGTCGTTACGACCACAGCACCATCCACCCCACAACCTTGCTTCAAATACTGCACTATAGAAAGATGTTCGTCGGAAGTCCCGGGAGGAGTGTCAATAATGAGGTAATCCAACTCTCCCCAGTCTACATCGGTCAAAAACTGTTTGATCAACCCATTTTTCCGTGGCCCCCGCCAAATGACAGCATCGTCCTGATTAGGAAGCATAAAACCAATAGACATGACTCCTAGATTGTCGTCTACGTAGACAGGAGACCAGCCGGCCGCACTTTGATGCACCTCTTGTCCGGTCAATCCCATGACACGCGGCACGCTCGGCCCACAAATATCCACGTCCAACAACCCCACTTGCAAGCCATGCTGCTGCGCCAGACTAAACGCAAGCTGACAGGCAAAAGTCGTCTTTCCGACACCACCCTTCCCGGAGAGCACCAACAGCTTGTGCTTCACTTGAGCTAGCTTGTCTTGGACCACGGCCAGTGCAGGGTCCACCCGCTTAGCCTCGCCCGACGCACATACATTCTGGTTCGGGCACCCCGCGCAGGCGTTGGCCTTTCCCGCTTGCTCGGAGGTGGGGCCGACACAACCCTCGTTGGCGTTGGCGGGCGGTGGAGCGGTGGTGGAGGAGGTCTCCGAGGAGGACATGGCTGTCGAGTGAGGTGGGAGGAGGATGGTAGTGAGTTACGCCCTCCTAACCCGGGATGGTGCGTTCGTTCGCGAAGAAAGCCTCCGGGGCCGGGACGACCAGCTCACGCATGGGAAGAAATACGTGAGCTTACATGTGTCTTGTTTGAGGTGCACATTGCCCCTCAGAGCTTGGACGAATGCCTCATCGGATGGTAAGAATAAGAGGGCATGTGCAAATAACAGAACAACAACTCCGAGCTCTCGTCTGGTATCCTCCAATTGTGCCTGAATGACGCTCCAAATACAATCTAACGGACTGTCATTAGCTACTTAAAAAAAGGGCTATCATACCAAGACAGCATTCAGATGCTTTGATATGTTCGGCTTTATTTTTTTGTCTGTGAGTACATGGCCTTAAAACAACAACTAAAAGTGCGGCTAGGCAAGAGGCTCGAGATCGGCCACGCCTGGTCAACTTCGCCTGTAACTGTCAAACATATTGAAGTCACAAAAACATTGAGAGAGCAGATCATGTAAGACGAAAGCGATTTCATTTTGTTGTGGTCAGCTTGGGCAACAATTTGTGTCTCCTGCGAAGCACCAAAGCCGGCGAGGGGGAGACCTACTTTTACCTCAGATCGCACCCACGGGTCCCCAGAAATCTGCCATGTGTTTCAAAAGCAGTGGTACAGACCATTCAAGTGTACCAATATGAAAAAATTGTGTAATTAGGGTAACCATTACCTCTAAGGAAATTAAACACCTATCTCTTCCCTAGGCATTTCATAAACCCAACCATTTGCGGCTTTGAGTTGGTTTCGGAACGTAGCCGAGTCGCTTTGGCGTCCGTGCATCTTTCGAAGTAACGATGGTCCTGTGGCGAAAGCGGTGAGTTCAACCCCTCCCCGCTCTACGCCAACACAAACTCCTGTTTAGATCACAGGTGGACAAGGACTAATTCTGGCCCATATCATCACATTCCCTCTTAGGATATCGCACCTGCCTTCTAACGAGAGGTTTCGAGCGTGAGTTCAAATCCCGAAGCAGAGCAGGGGGCTACGGGTCGTCAATGGGCCATCATCTCCTCCATGGAATGTGCACTCTTGACACGTTATCAAATCCCGTCAGGACTATTCTTTTTGACCATTTTTTGTGATACTTGTGCTTTTTGTTTAAACTGTTCACTGAATCCCTCTTACGCTTTAGGTCTTTCATTATTCCTTATTTTTTATTTATTTTAACTTCCCTCCGCCTTGATTGTCACAGTGTATGTGTGTGTATCAGTGTGCGCGTAAAATAAATGTATATAAACGAGCGATCTTAGGGGGGGGGGGGAATGTGTTGAGACTTTTACAGGGAGGCGTCTTTTGGTTACTTTGTTTGCAGCTGAAGTACCTTCCTCTTTGATGTAAAACCTAATTTTCCTACATAAACATTTTTATGTAGACAACATGTTTATCTACACCCACTCATTTGTTGCTCCTCCCTCTCCTCATTCCCACTACCCCTCCCCCTTTTCCGCCTTATTCAAGGAAACTCCTCCCCCCAGGCACTACAACTTCCGCAGCCGCCGCCATCGCTGCTCCTTTCCCAATCTTTCCCTCCCGGAGCATCAGCTCTCGCACGGCCTGCACAAATTTCACGCATTCCGTTGACATTTTACGAGTGGAGTAAATCATGCCGTTCAAGGGAACAATGAAGTTGAGACTGGTGAGGACGGGGTCGCGGGAAAAGTACTCGGTAACGAGGCCGTCGATTGTATCTTGGATGTCGCGGAATTCTGTTTTGGATGAAGGGAGGTAGGAGAGAAGGAGAAGGAGAAGAGTATAGTTTGTACGATGTAACGATGAATGAAAACATATTTTAGGCACCTTTAAAAAATAAAAGAACACTGGCCAAACACAGCTTCCCACCCATACCGCCTCCCTCCCCGTCTCCTCTTCTCACCTTCCCGAATCTGAAAAACATTCACCCCACCCGCGCTCCCACAAACCCCCATATTGAAATTCCTCCTCAATCCTTTTCCACCAACCCTTCCTTGCGCGCTCCTCAACAATTGCAGTCTCGCCAAGGCTTCTGTAAAAACGGCTTCCACCGTTCGTTGCAATCTCAAAATAATCGACTCATAAGCCCTCAACATCTCCTGATCCCACTCCGCTAACTCTTCTGGGAAGGAAGCAGCCGAACGGTGAAGCATCAATAAATACCGATGCATCCTCAATTGAATTGCATGCACTTTCAAGTACGCTTCACGCTGAAAAGGCTTATGCCACAACTCCGGTTCGTCTGACGCGAGCGAGATGTATAATGCCTCTTTCACAAGAGCCTGGCGGATGGCCACCGAATCTCGACGGACTCGCTTTTTGGCCGCGCCGACCGCGGCGGCCAGACGGGCGCTTGTATGGGAGGTGTGGGTGTTGTTTACTAGGAATGGAGGAATGGTGGGAATGCGGGACGCGCAGGCGGAAGGGGAGGGGAGGGGGGAGGGGTTGGTACTATGAGTAGATGGCAGCCCGAGCCCCCCTCCAGTACTAGCAGAACCAGGAGCAACCGTTGATGCCACTGGGCCTTCAGTGCCTGTTCCCTCCATTCTTGTTATTGCTGCTGCTGCATTTTCAACAGCAGACTTCTCATTCCAACCTCCCTTCGTTGCTGCTGCCATGACCGCTGCTTTACTGCCGCTGGTGCTAGTGCTGGTTCCATTCATCCCCATCCCACTCCTAGCACCCCCACTCCCACCATCCCCACCACCGCCAGCAATGCCACCACTGCCACCATCACTACTTATCCCATCATAAGAAGTCCCACTCAGGAAACTGGACCCCCGCCCCATCTCCACCCCCACCCGAAACGTTGCCAAACCATCCTTGCACAGACCCAACAACTTCTGCACCGCAGTACACAACTCCGTGCGCAAGAGCAATTTCGCCCGTGTCGGGAAAATCAAATTGTCAACGGCAACATATATAACTGTTCCCAGAATGACCTGCGAGATGCGGACGACTGCACCCGACGACCCGATCACCGGACCAATCACCACAATAGGAGCCGTCAACGCGGCGGAGACGGCAACTTCACCATAGGTTGGCGAGCCGCGGTTGAAAGCGCAGATGAACACCCAGACGGTGAGGACGAGAACGATCAAGGCCTTATTGTGGATAGGCGCCCAGGTTGTAACTGCCATGCCCATGACGGCGCCGAGGACAGTGCCTTGTACACGGTTGGCCCCGCTTTTGAACGCGGAGGAAGGGTGGCTGCTCATTGTTTGAGCGACGGTGATGGGGCACCAAATAGTTTGCAAGCCTAGGTGCTTATCATCTACAAGCACAACTATGCTTGAAAGGAGGATTGCTAGTCCTACCTTTAGGGGCTGTCGCCAGGATTTAAACCCAGGACCGGGGCCTTGGTACATGCCATGGTACAGCCGCTTAGGGAGGAAGACGCACGATGAACAACGTTGCTGACGAGCTGTGGTTGCTGCTACTGCTGGTATTGCTGCTGCTGCCTCTGCTGCTGCTGCTGCTTCTGCTACCGCGCGCGAGGGTGGTGTTGATGGTGATTGGGGTGATTGTTGTAGAAGGGACATGGAGTGAGAGCCACAAAGGGTCTTGTGCACATCAAAAGCCTCGATGAAGAGCTTCAGGTCTAAAACAAACGCATTGCGGGGCAGTAAATTCATATACCCCACCCGTGCAGATTCCTTTTGGAAACGCTCGGCTGCTGCGGCTGCAGAGGTGGAGCGCTCAAAAACAATAGAAGTAGGAGAAGTCAGGGCGAAGCTACCGATGCTGAGACTTCGGGTCTTGCGACGATGGGTCAAGAAAGAGGAGGACGAGGGAGAAATGGTGCTGTTCCCGTTCGTCATCGGTGGGTCTGTGCGTGCCTTGGCCTTCAGCTCCACGCCATAGACTACTCGCATGCGTGTCTTGAGAAGCTCATGGAGGACCCGGGCCAAGGCCACTTTGGGCGGTAAAAACAACTCAGCAGGCACACCATAACCCTCGTCATCATCACAATACTCTTCATTCTCGCAGTCCTCCTCAGTATCGCTAAGCTTCGACAGACCACGACGGCGCTGCTGCTGCTGTCCTATCGCCCCTGTTTCATCGTTATCCTCACCGTCAACGCTTGGGCGACGACGTCTCCATTCATCCCCGCCAAGATTCTGTTGCGGGTGCAGCTGTTGGTGCTGATGCGGCTGATACTGCTGATGCTGCTGGTGCTGCTGCACTCCTGATCCAAGCCCAAGCCCATTCTCATCGTCATCACTCCCACCGAGGCTCGGTCTTCTTCTCCTCCCACCTTCATCTCCCATCGTCACTCCCTTGCCCGTACTCCTCCGCCTCTGCTGCTGCTGCCTCCTTCGGCGTCGCCACTGCCCCCAAGGTACCCACCCGTGCAACCCCGCACACACATGATGACAGGTCCCCTTTAACACCACCTTACTCTCCAGCACCAAAGCCAATAACGGCGGGCGCATCGCCCTCACAAACTCAGAATGTGTCGCATTTGGAAACATATCCGACAAGGCAACCGCCATCCCCCTACAATTCTCCAACTGCCCTTCAAGCACTCCTAGGTACTGCACTACCTTCTCATAAACCAATTTTCCCCTTGCCCTCGCACATCCACACCCCAACAGTGCCAACTCAAACCTCACGTCAGGAAGCAAAGCACGTGCCTCCCTTACTAAGGCAGCAGCTTCGTCAATCACATCTTCCAAATCATGCAAGCCTGAGTCGTCTTGCAAGCAGAAGGAGTCAGCTGCATCCTCAAGGAATCGACCGAGGACCTCCTGTAGCTCTTCCAAACGCCAGCGACACAATAAGACGGCAAGGTGAGGGACAGGACATAACATGACGAAAAAACAAGCAATATTTGCGCCAAGAACAGCCTTGAGCAGATCCTCCATGAGGTTCTCGATGGTGATACTCGGTGCGACGAGGGGAACTAGCACGTCCCAAGTAATAACAATAAGGCACAATTTTTTGGCAGCTTCTGACAGGGTGCTCGTGCCTGCCACTAGCACGCTTACAAGAAAGACCATTACAGCTGTAAAGAGCTTAGAGAAGGAGAAAAGTTTCAGGAAAAAGCACAGGGGGACGGCGACGATTGTACCGAGCCATTGCTGCCTTATACCTTCGACCGTGTGGCCCAGGTTGCGCCCAACGCCTGTCAGAGAGACGAAGAAATGAGGGAGAGGAGGGAGGACAGAATCTTCAAACTTACAGCTTGCATAATGAGCAGGATGCATAATAGATTGTGACCCGGAGTCAGGAGGAAGATAAAAGGCAAGTAAGTGCGCTGACACTTTAGTTAACACGATTCTCGGACAAACGATAAGGAAAGAAATCTGAACGGACCAAAGGTCACAGCGGGTCGACTCTCCCTCTTATCCACCCTAGTGAAATCTCATCGAATGTACCTGATATACTCAATGTGATGGAGAACCACGTGACGTTGTTCGACCATGGGTAGACCATGGAAATACCTGTGGCCAGAAAGCAGGCCAAGGCCGGCCGGGAGGCATTGAGCAATTTATTGTGGAAAGCACGCACACCCGGCTTGACGTCCCGAGGACCTGACAACCCTTTCCGCCAGCGCAAGACTTGCTTGACCGAGCTTCGCAGAACTGTTGCCTCACGGTTCAAGTAGTTGCTGATGGTCTGGGCTCTGGGGGAATGCTTAAAGTATGACATGGCGGAGGACGACGAGGTGCTGCCCAAGGTCAGGGGGGGTAAAGAGGGTAGCCTGTGACTGGTGACATTGCCTGCCTCGATGTCGTCGTGATTCTCGTCATCATTTCCGGGATTGGCGTCACGGGCAGTGGGGGTGGGATGGTGGGAAGGCTGTTGGGGAGGCTGCGGAGGCTGCGGAGGCGCAAAGGAGACGTTGGCCTTGACGCTGGATGTGGGTAAAAATAGTGGCATTCGGCATTGGTTAGTGGCGGCGTCATCGTCCTCTTCGTCCGCCATGCTGTGTTGTGTGCGGCGAGGTGTTGTTGTGTGGGGTGAGATTTAATTGAGGAAGCAAACGACACGTATACCCATTTGGGATGGGGCGCCAAAGAGTAGGGGAGGAAGGCTCCCCCTTGCCCCGAAAGGATGAGAGGGTATGCGCTTGACGCGCCTGGTTGATGAAATCCTTCCTTCCGGTCGTGCTCTCTTTCTCCTATGCAAGCCATGACAATGTGTATATGGTGTAGCAGGAGCCTCTTTCTCTGCCCGAGTTTTTGGGCTGGCCACGAGATTTTGGTTGTACTTCTTGGCTCGGAGCTCCCGCACACGACGCCCCCGGACCCTGTCGAAGCCCAAGCGCTGCTCTTTCTCACCCTCGCTCCACTTCCCCTTCCTCCTCCCTCTTCCCCTTCACATCTCACCTTCAGATCTCTCCTCCACCCGCCTAAGATGAAGACTGCTTTTGCCTTCCTCGCCCTCCTCGGCATGTCCACGGCCTTTATGCCCTCTGCTCCCCGCATGTCCCGCGGCCGCAGCATGCGTATGGCGGTGAACGAGATGATTGGCTCGGATGTGGAGACGGGCGGTGTGTTCGACCCGCTGGGCCTTGCCAAGGACGAGGCCTCTCTGTACCGCTCCCGTTTGATCGAGCTCAAGCACGGCCGAGTCGCTATGTTGGCGTGCCTGGGCACCCTCGTCCAGTCCTTCTACCACCTGCCCGACGAGGTCTTCTCCAACCCCCGCCCCTTGGCCGCCCTCGCCCAAGTCTTTTCTGAGCGCCCCGTGGCCTTCTGGCAGATCTTCCTGGCCCTGGGCGCCATCGAGCTGACCATCGGCAAGCAGGACACTGCCAACCGTGCCCCTGGTGATGTCGGGTTCGGCGCTGCTTTCATCCCCGACGACGCCGATGACTTCGCCGCTCTCCAGCTCAAGGAATTGAAGAACGGCCGGCTTGCGATGATGGCGATCATTGGCCAGTTTGTGCAGGAGAAGCTGACGGGCCAGGGCCCCATTGAGCAGCTGCTGGAGGGACACTACTCTCCGTTCGGGGATGGACAGGGTATGTTCTAAGCGTTGCCTTACATGTCTATTTCCTTTGCTTTGTCAAGGCCAATCCCCTCTAGGAAGCGGAGGCAGGAGAGGAAAAGAGGAGAAACTATGACTGTCGCGGGGTTTGTGTAGTGCGATGTGGGGTTTGGAGGGGGAGGAGAGGAAGAAGAGCCGTACAAAGGGAGGTCTTTGATTCGAGTCCCTTGTCTAGAGGGGAGAGGTGCGCTGCGGCCTTCATTTTATTTACAACAAGCACAGAAGTAGTAGGTGCAGACGGAGAGAAAGCGAAACGGAAAGACAAAATAAGTGATTTAGAACTTGATGGATTGTGTTTGAGGTGATGTTGTTCTTGTTCTTGGGCTAAAAAGAATGGAGACATGTATGTACTTTTGTTTCTTCTTTGTGTGTCTGCTTTGTCCATCGGCCACTTTACCTCTTTTCTATGTTCACAGCAGCTCTCTCCCTCCCTTCCATCCCTCCCTTCCTTGCCTCACCGAAGCTGATGAAGCCAAGCGGTCAATCATCACCATCCGTTGGTCATCATCGGGAAGGCAGGTTGTGTGACTCTCATTGGGCGGCGGGCCACTCCAGCGGCCGAGAACAAGGTCCAAATCAGGTCATCATTAAGTCAGACACAGGAACACATGACAGGTTTTCCGCATCCTCCATCAAGTCCTCTAGCCCATCCACCAACCGATTCATCAGCCGGAAATTTACAGCTTCCAAAGTCCACCTGCAGCCTGATCCGTTGAGGCCTGCGTCAACCCCCGCGGGATTATTTGCACTCAGTAAGGATAAGAGGGCGAAGCTCTCTCGTGCTAGCATCCGCCGTAAACGGACCCCTCCTTGCCCCCTACTCCTCCGGGTCAGCAGGCCGTCAATTTCTTGGTGCGCTGTCCCAACGAGTCGGGGTAGGAGGAGACCGTCACTGCTCTCTTTCCCTCCCTCGCTGTAGCTGCTACTCTTGTCGTTCGTCCCAGGCGTGCCAGGGAGGGGTATGTGG
>AFGM01000007.1:27346-38799 GCA_004335455.1 Nannochloropsis oculata CCMP525
GTCACTCCCCGCTGGCCCCTGCCACGCCTCCAGCAACGCCGCCACACTATACACAACATCTGACGCACTGACTGCTGCGCCGTAATGCATCCTTCGATGGAACGACAGATAAAACACCTCGTCTAGCCCAAACTCATCGTGGTGGTTATCAAGCTCCTCTCTCAAGCGTACCTTGAGGTCGGAATCCATGTACTTGAAGTTCTCCCGGCATTGCGCCAGACTGAAACCCATCTTGGCCAGAAGCTCCTCCAACCGCTGCTTCCCATGACTCCACCACACCAATAACTTGCTCGCTACGTAGGGGGAATGGTACATACTCTCATAGAGGCTCCAGTGCCTGTAGAGCATAAATTGGTACTCGAAGTCTGCGACGATTCTTCCCGCTTCACACGCGGGGACCAGCGTCCCATCGGCCGCCTCAAACCCTGACTGCTCCTGTGCCTGAGTGGCCTGCACCTCCACCTCCAAACCCTCCACCATCTGCCGGTATTGGGCATGCTCCACTCTCTGGTGCACCAGCAGATCCGTCAACCCCACAATGGCCAGCCACAGCGTATCCCGATTATCGCGATTCACCTCTTGACACATCCGGTGCAAAACCAATGCCGAGGGCGCCCCATGAAAGGCACCCAGGTAATACTGCTCGATTCGCTCCCTACGGGCACGACGGGCTTTTCGCTCTCTTCTTCGGAGCTGTCGCCCCGTCTCCTTCCTAGTAGAGCTGCCACCGTTTTGGCTCCCCTGCAGACTACTCCGTCTCGAGCCCTCCTCCTCCTCGTCCTCCTCCTCCTCCTCCTCGTTTTCGTCCTCGTCCTCGTCCTCCTCCCCACCTGAGCTTGTGTCCTCGTCGTCTCCCTCGTCGCTCCCGTCCTCGTCATCGTCCCCCCCCTCTTTTCCCTCTTCCTCCTCTTCTTCCTCCTCCTCTTCCATCCCACTCTCCCCACTTGAATCCCTCCGCTTCTTCTTTCTCTTCTTCTTTCCCTTCTTGTTCTTATTCCTCTTCTCCTTCTTGCCCTTCTTCTTTATCTTATCCTTCGGTCGATCGTCCCCTAAATCTAACTCATCCTCACTATCCAACTCCGAATACTCCCCCTCCTCCCCCCTCCGCCTCCGCCGCTCCTCCTCGTCCTCGTCCTCCTCCCCACCCCCAAATCTGCCGTCCCCATCATCATTGTCATCGTCATCTGCACTGCCATCGTCGTAATCATCGCTCTCCTCCCCCCCACTCAACCCCTCTCCATCACTGGGCATATATCCCTCATCCATGTCCTCCTCCTCATCGTGCAGTACAAACACCCTCTCTCTCTCGTACACATTCGCCAAATGAATCGGCCGATGCGAATCGATCACGTAACAAGTCAGCTCCGGCCTATCCCAGGGCAACAAATTCGTCAAATTCACGATCGCCCCGCAATTTATCAGCACCACGCTGCGAATGTCATTGTTGCTCTCCCCCAGCGCCCGCAGCAAGGCGGACGCGTGTGAATACCCCGAGACGGGCACCAAGGAGTAGGCTACATGGTCTGCTCGGAGCATGTGTGTGAGAATGCGGCAAGCGCAGAGCCCGTCCACGTCGGCGGCGACCAGGATGAGGACGGTGCAGGCACTGTGTATGAGTTGGTGAGTGATGGGGCAGGAGGAGAAGAGGATTAATTTCACCAAGGTGGGAAGATACTTGGACAATTGAGAAGAAGAGCATATGCCTGCTTTCACCACGCCCACTTGTTTACACTTTTGAGAAAAGAGGGCTCTATTGACAAAATGAACCGGATAAGTCGGAGGTTTGGAGGTGGAAGGGCTGAATGAGGTGCGGGAAGGCTGCGGCCCCGCTTCTTCTTTGCTAGAGCTCACAGCATACAAAGAGACTTGGACCGTCGGTGCGAAATTGCTGGCATCTTTTCCATAGTGCGAGCGCCACGAGGTGCCTCGTCAGCCCCTTGGTCGAGCGCTCGAGCCAAGGAGCATTGCTTGAGAAAGGGAACTGAAAGGGAGAAAGAGGGCAGATGCAAACACACACAAGCACACACGACACAATACAAAACAAGCAAAAGATTACGTACCCATTAAGTGCATTCTCCCGAATCTGCTGATAGAGCTCCTCGAACTTGTGCAGAAGCATGCCTCCTGTAGGTGTGTGTTGATGTGTGTTCAGGGGAGGTAAGGCGCCAAGGTGCGGGCTTGGGAAGGCAACGAAGACAACAGACACACAGAGAGCAGTCCACGCAGTACTCAGCACGTGGCTGCCACCCTCATCTTGCAGTCGCTTGCCGTGTGCGTTGCCGTGCACAGTAGCGAAATTTGGCGAAGAAGAAGGCGCGGGAAGAAGAAATCAGGCTCGGAACGAGTCTCCATTTTTTTCAGTTTGGCCTTTCATTCTTCCTTGCCACGGTCATTTCTGCTGCTGCGCGCATGCTGTCCTTTCTTTCTGACAAGAAAAAAAAGAATGCCCTCTTATTCTCGCCTTATCGATTTCGGTTTTTATAGTCTAATTCTCACGGCCTCCTCTCCCCCTTTCCTTTCCCCCCTCTCAAAATTCATACACAGGGCACCCAAAAAACCAAAAGCCTCTTTGGAGGACAAGCAAGACCCATCCCGCCACCGCATCACACAGGACACTAAGGTCCAGCTGGAAACGCGTTACCGAGTCACCAAACCACGTTGCCATCAGCCAAAATGTCGGAAGCGGTCCTGAAAAACATTGAAAAGGAGTTGCCCAAATTGCAGGCCGAGCTCGTCAAGATGAAGGAAGCGGCCCCCAAATCCGAGGCCTTAGTAGACATGATCAACCACATTGTCCTAACCCCTGAGCCATTCTATGGCAACGGCCCCCCCAACAATCCGTGGCTCAAGCCTGCCGCCACACCCTGCTGTACTGTTTCGTAGTGAAATTTTAGTGGTGGTGTTGAGGGGGGGGGGGAGAAGGAGAAAGATAAAGAAAAGACAAGGCAATGAGAATCAAATATCTGGGGCATAGGAGTAACGAATCAAAGTATTAAAAACTCATTATTTGTGTCATGAGTCTAGGTCTTTTGTAAATCGTTTGGTGGTTTTGGGCTCAGGGGTAAACGCAGGGCCATGCTTTAGCAAGCAAGTATCCAATTCGAGATTCCCAAGAGTGCTTTCTTAAAACAAGCCCTTAATTGAGAGAAAAAAAGGATGTCAACTGCGGTGTGCGTGGACTTGTTAGTGGGATAAGTTAGGCGTCGAGGAAAATGTATGCCGGTGCGGGCCATGTAGGTTCCTGAGGCAATAGTCCGCGAAGAATTTTTGGATACGTGTCATTTTTTTCTCGAGCTCTCTCTTTTCTAACACATCCCCACCCACCACTCCATCCACGGGTATCTGCAGGTTGCAAGGAGCGATGAGCGACGACGTCGACCACGCGGTTGTCGTGGTTACAACCCCGCAGCTGCCCGCTGTCATCCTCTTCCTCCTACTCTCCTCGGTCCTGTTCCTGTGTTTGGTAAGGAATGAAGCGAATGGACATTCTGTCTTGTGTATGTATGGTTGTGTACGCCAAGACAGGGGAATCCTGACCTAGCCTTTAGAGACAATAATAGTGGCGCTACAACGCCTCTACATTTTTATCTTTTCTTGACTATCATCTCGCCTCCCCCTCCTCAAGCTCCCACACTCATTCTGGAACCCTGCGCAACACAACACATTCACAGCCTTCCAACTCCAACTGGGCATGGGCTTACGTGGTGGCCATGGGCATACTGCTCGCCGGGCTGACCTTTCTGTGGCTACGCCTCCGACTCCATCGAAACAGCCCCACCCAAAATCGCAGCACTTCCACATGCTCCCACGCTTTGGTCAATGACTGCTTCACTTGGTACCGACAACCACATACTTCGTCTTCGTCATCCTCTTCTTATAGCTTACGCAGAAGCGGTGGAAATATAAGACGCCTGTTTGGACATCGTTTGGCAGTACAGGAAGCGGCGGCGCTGTCGGGAGGGATGATGAACCTGGCTCGGTTGCAGCTAATGTTGACCACTCGTGATTTCACCGGAGACGACTACGAGATGCTATCACGGTTAGACGAGGAGGACGAGCAGCAGCAGCAGCTACAGCAAGAACATATGGGGGGTACGCAAGAGGAGTTGGACCGCTTGCCTGTGTATACGGTGGAGAATGAATGGAAGGGTAATAGTGATAATAGCAAGTGTTTGATTTGTTTGAGCGATTTCGCAAAGGGAGATGTTGTGCGGATTTTGCCTTGTTTGCATCAGTTCCATCAGGCAGAGTGTGTGGACCCGTGGTTGAGACGGAAGATGCTTTGTCCGGTGTGCAAGCTTGTCTTTTAGGCAAGGAGGGAGGAGGTTTGTTGTCTTCAGGGAGGAGGAGGACGAGGGAAGGAGGAGGGGGAGGAGGAGGATGATGATTAGAAGAAGGTAAAAAAGTGTTGTACACAGATGCACAGACACCCTGCATATATAGAAGCATATAGAATGGGGAAGAGGTAAGAGATAAGTGCCACGAAAAGACCGACCCTACCTAAGTAAATAAAATGTTTCTCGTCTTCCGCCTCTCCAAAGCAAAGAGAGGCAGTGCATGAAAAGTGGAGAGCCATAATAGAAAGGGACGAAGACAAGAAATGTGGAAAGGCTATCCGCCTGACCTGCTCCTATGCAAGGGGGAAAAGGGGGAAGTAGCGGAGGGACCATACGGCTAGCCCCCTAGTTCGCGCGCTTTTCTTAGTCTCGTGCTATAAAATAGAACAAATAATTTTTGAAAGAAGGAACCGACACAACGCCAAAACCGTATCACCCTCAGACCTTTTGAAATATTCTTTCTACATTGTGACTGTACACATGCATGCAGAAGGTCGGACATATGATCGACTGTACGCGCTTCACTAGCACTTCATTTCCCGCCTTCATCTGCTGCAGACTTCCCCCCTGCCACCACCTTACTCTTTTTCTCCTCCTCATCACTTCTTTTCTCATTCGCACTTCTTCCATCCAGCAGCGATTGCTGCTGCAACCCACTCCATTCGCCCTTGTACCGTTTTTTTTTGCAAGCCCACACCTGCACCAACTCATGATATCCCTCCAACGCACAGAGTTTTTTTCGTTTGATCGATTTGACCGTAAAATGTTCTCCAAGCTTTGCCACAAAATGAGCCTGTAGGACTTCATCCCTCTCCTCATTGCCAATTAGGATGGTGGTCTTAGGCCCCGCAACGGCACTGTCCGTTTGGGTGGGGAGGAAAACACCGACGTAAGAAGAGGAGCCAAAGGAATTAAAAATGAAAGGTAGGGAGCACCTTGATCGTCAGTCGCGGTCAATTAAACGACAAATCAAATCAAGGCCAAGTAGCGTCCATGCGTCGATACAAATACTCAGCGCTCTTTCACTCACCTGAGTGCATGAAGAAAGGGTGCCACCTGCGCCATGTCGTAGATGCAATCTGCCGCTAAAATCAGGTCATACGGGGCGCTAATTCTATACTCCTCTGGTGGCTTCCCCCAAGGAAATTCCTGCACACGCACTCCTGGAATGAAACGAGTGTTTTTTTGCAAGTAGGGTAGGACAGATGCCAAATCTGTCAAGACGACTTCTTGGCAGCCTCCTTGCAAGGCACAGACGATGCCCGCGAGGCCCAAGCCGGCTGCGGGGAGGAGTGGGGAATGGGTGCGTGTGTTCTCTGCACAGCATGACCAAACCGACATACACGCTGGCGTTTCACTTACCTCCCAACTCAAGCACCCGCATCGTTGGCTTGGCCTTGTCAAACATACTCCGTTCTTGCTCTAGGTACCTGATGGTGTGAAGAGGCTAGTGAGACATGGCGGCCAATTTGGCTCCTCCTTGCCTTGGACTTACCGTGCTAGGACCAACCCTGCACTCCACAGCGTAGAACCACAATTAAAAGACTTGCGGCTCTGGTGAAGCACGAGCTGCTGGTCGCATATGTCGACAATAATGGCGGGGTCCTCCGCGTCCCTTGGTGCTCCTGTATACTAGGGGGGGGAGGAGGTCAAGGTGCGTTAGAGCGGGCGGGCATGGTCGAGAACGCGTGTAAATGTCAGAGCCGCACAAGCCACGAGATGATTCAAGTGCGTAAGATCGAAGCACACCGCCCAACGGGTGTGATGATCTACACGGCACAGTGTCGGCCTGCTTCGACATGCGCCATAAAAAGCCTTACCCGAGGGTTCACTCAACAGAAATGCAAGACAAGACATTGTCAGCGAGATGAGTCGAACCAGCATTCATGGGGCCCACAAGACAAAACCCTCCGAATTAGCAAGACAAGCTTTAGCTTTGTGTACTAACTGGGCTTGTCCATAAGTACCATAGGCCGCAACGATCGCTGCCGCCCCCCGCCGTTGGCGCATTTGGGCACCATCATGCCTCCACGACACTTATCGCAAACCCTTACGCTTACAATCCCCAACACCCTTCCCCAACACAGGCATTTGAACGTAGCCATGGCATTTCGTAAGAAAGTCTGTGGCCTGGGTCTCCTGGCCACGCTAGCTATTTGTGTCAGGTACGTGGATGCGAATGGGGTCTCTCGGGCCATGCCCGCCTCCTTGTGACTAAGCACGATTCTCTTTACTCCCCTGCACGCTTACGCACTGTACTTCCACCCCTCCTTCTCCTTCAGTGCGCGAAGGCCAAGCGTTCCAACGGGTTTCGTGCTTCCTTTCGCCAGCCACGCCTCTCTATGTAAGTGTCTCAATGTGCTTTCCCGAAGTCAAAACGATCCTGGCGGATCGAGGACGAATTGTAACTTCCCTTCCTCTCCCTTAACTCACCCCTCTATCACATTCATCCCCCCTTAATTCAAACAGGGACGAAATCTGCCTTGCGTCCTTCTGCGTCCTATTTGCGGGTAGCGGAGGTGAGTTCTTGTGATTTTCCTGCGATCGGATGGTGGGAGGAAGACTGCGTCAATCAATCTATACCAGCGTGAGAAGGAGTTTTTTTTTTGGGCAAGCACACAACAAGCAAACCACTCTTTCTCCATATATGGAAGTTTATCCTGTACTTGCCGCGCCACTTACCCCGTCGTCTTTCCCTTCTTTAAACAGACGCAGGAACAAGAGAAGCAGCAATCACTCTACTTGAGGAATACCAAGAGCAGCAGCAGCAATCTGATCCCCGTCCCTACTCAAAATCTCGGCCCCAAGAGCGGAGGCGTGGAGAAAAAGTTGGGGGACACAGTAATTAAGGGGGTAAGTTCATGTCTGCTTAGAGAAAGAAATCAAAAACATAAATATAAGTGGAAGACGAACGGGTTAGGGGTGTGCAACCGAGACAAGACCAATGAGCCACATGCACCCTAATATGACCTTCTCTCCTTCTTTCCCACCTTTACTTTCGAATCAAAGCTTAAGAAGGCTAGCGCCGTGGGCCTGGCTGTGGTGCTAAGCGGCATCATCTTAGTGGGGAGCATGCCCGTGGTCTCCCACGCTGCCTCCGCCTCACTGGCCGAATTAACGGCTGGCGCTTCCTCCTCCTATAACAGCGTGGTAGCCAAGCTGGCTGCATCAGGTTTCCTGCAGGTAGATAATAGTACAAAAGGGGCTGTAGAAACGTGAGCGTCGCGGACATTTCAGGGCAAGAATAAACCTCCCTCCCTCCCCTCCCTCCTTCCCTCCCTCCCTCCCTTTTCTTCCCTCGCAGGCATTTTCCCTGGTGTTCGTTTCCGAGATCGGGGATAAGACATTTTTCATCGCTGGTTTGTTGGCCATGAAGACGTCGAGGCTCATTTCTTTCACCGGCTCCATGGCCGCGTTGTCGGTGATGACCATCATCTCAGTTTTGATCGGGCAGGTGTTTCACGCTATCCCGTCGGGCCTGGCGTGCGGATTTAAATTCGACCAGTGGGTGGCTGTCATAGCTTTTTCGTATTTTGGGTTGAAGACGCTCAAGGTAGGCAGGAGGGAAGGGAGGAATGCATATATTTGAGTCCTCTCTCGGTCACTCCACCATAATTTCTTGCTCTTTGTGGCCGCTTTTCTTTCCCGAAAAGTGCTTCGTATCCCTCTTCTTATTTCCAACACCTCTCTACCTCCCGCCCCCCCGTCACGTCAGGATTCGTACGAAATGGCGGACGGGGACTCGTCTGGCATGGACGAGGAGCGCTCCGAGGCCGAGAAGGCAGTCGAAGAGTCCAGCGCCCCGGAGCAGAGGACTCCCTGGGGCACCATCCTTCAAATTTTCTCCCTTGTTTTCGCCGCTGAATTTGGTGACCGTTCTTTTTTGTCAACGATTGCCTTGGGTGCGGCCCAGAACCCTTTTTCTGTTGCCACGGGAGCGATTGGTGCGCATGCGACAGCGACGGGGATTGCAGTGGTCAGTGGGGCATTCCTATCAAAATACTTTTCTGAAAAGGTCATTGGCTTTGTCGGTGGCTCACTTTTTATCATTTTTGCCGTGACCACTGCCTTGGGTATTTTTTAAAGTGTACTTGCTGAGTGAAAGAGGTAGGAGAGAGATGGCGGGATCAGGTCAAGGGAAGAACAGGTGAGGCGTGGCGAGAAGTCAAAACTACAACAAATATGATGCACAACTGATAGTAACAAAGTGTTATGTCTATGCGCACGCACAACGCAAAAGAATTTGAACACAAACAACGCAACAACACGCTGATCTTTGCTTCCGCTTGCTTCTTCCGGTGCCCGAACAGAGTGGACGTCCCGCTCGACAAACACGATAACCCTCGGGAAATAGTGAAATGTCGTGGAAGGTCGCTCATCCCGCATTTCCTAGCATGGCTTGGAGCTACGACATTTTAGTTTTGGCACTTTCTCCCACTGTCTAAATCTTCCCCTACGATCACACAACACAACACAGCGCCTCTGCTTTGCTCTGCGAGACAAGTCCTCCCCTTGCTCGACTGCTCCTATCGGCCCCGCTTCCGGCCTCGAGGCAAGGGACCACATCCCGTCGCACGTCTACAAGTGCGTCTTGCAGGGTGGCACGCGGGATCAAGTCACATTTAGCCAGCTAAAGGCAACCACACGTCGAGATTGACAAGTTAACTCAAGCGGCACCTGTACCGAACACAAGTCATGGCACCAGTTCCACCTATATTGCTGCTTTGCTTGCTCGTGGCAGCAGCTGTGGACGGGCGGCGGCATCACGGTGTGCGGGGTTCAGATCCCCTCCCTGAGTCACCAGATGATACTCTGCCTCCCGACCAGAAACTCCCAGACACTGTCAATGTGGACTACCCTTTTCCCTACATGAAAGGCCATCCGGTGGATAGCTGCTTGACCATGATGGGCACCGACAGCTGCGGCAAGGCCGCGGCAGACTCCTTTTGCCATTTTCAAAAATGCGAACAGGCCGTGTCCTTTGTCGAGAGCCAGGGCAATCGGGGACCCACCTGGGTGGTGGGTGACGGTATGGTGCGGGAGTCTGGTGGGGGTTCCTATGACAAGATTACATGTCAGTGCTCCGTTCCTGAGTCGTCTGCTCCGGGCGCGTCCGACGCGAACCAGATTGATTATAACAAGCCCGAAATTCTTGGCCATCGTGTGGATTTCTGTTTAACGAAGGAAAGACTCAATTGTGGAAAGCCAACAGCTGATGCTTTTTGTGAGTCTTTTGGCAACAGTGGCTCCACGCGGTTCACAGAGGACACAGCCCCCCCCCAGAACGCGACTTGGTTTATAGGCGACCATACCCTGAATGAGGCTGCAGATCGGCATTCATTCCAGTAAGTGCACGAAAATGAGAGGTGGGAGGGTGTGTGTGTGTATTGTGTGACGTTACCATGCCCCATTTCGTTTTCATCTCGTAAGTCCTGTACTTCGTATCCGAAATTCAGTTTCTGATTTCGATTTAACTCATTCTTTATCCACTCCTCCCTCGATCTCGAACACCCTCATCAGGAGTATCACGTGTGTATAGCCGCGTCGACTCCAGCCGCCTTCCCTTCCGGAACGACGTCGACGCCCCCTTTTGTATTAGCAGCCGCACCAGTACCAACAAGAATGAAAATGTGAAAGTAGAACAAAAAACGTGCCTGAAGAACGAGTTGACGGTAACAGTGGGGGCCAGCGGTCCAGATTTTTTTAAAGGTGGGATCAGGGCTTATGTCACAGGAGCAGAAGAAAAATGAGTGAGGGAACAACACAATAAGGAAATCATTAAGTTGGATTCTTTTTCTCCCTTGCCAAAACTACAACCACAAGACAAGTAATTGATTGGGAGAATAAAGGGAGGAAAAGGATAGGAAGAAAGGCGAGGAGAAGGAGGAGGACACCCTGATGAGAAATATGTTTAGCAGCCAGCATCGGTAAGAATGACGCAAGCCAATGGTAAAGCAGAGAGCAAGCACGGTAAACCAAGATGAAAATTAAAACACTCATAGATGAGCAACGATCGACTTATTCCCCTATCAATGCTTCATCGTCCTTTATTTTCTTATTTTTTCTCTTCTCCTTCTCTTCTTCTCCTTTTCCAAATCGGCGTGGACGAGGCCAAAAAATCGTTTCTTTTAACACTTTCTTTCTGTCAATTTTACATTATACATACACAGACATATGCATCATATGCATCTCTCTCATCCCTTCCTTTCTCATTTCCTTTGTTCACTCACTCACACACACACTCACTCACTCACTTTTCAAACTCTTCTTCTACATACTCTCTTTTTATCATACCACTCACAGATGTTGGCTGCTATACCATAAGGAGATGTCATTCGTCACCACCGCTACCTGAGCTAACTGAAGCCGTCTAGACCCTTTGATTCTCCCTTCTCCCGCTTTCCGAACTAAGAAAGAAGAAGACACAGACTTCTCATCCACTGAGAAGACTGTCACCCTCATTTTTCTTGCCCTCTCATCTTTCGCTATTAAAAATATGTGCACACCCTCCCTACCTCCGCACCTCCGTCCCCTCCCCTTTTACATAACGGAGCAGTTCGCACCCACCGCCGCCGCAGCCGCCGCCGCATCCCTTGAAAAGAAACTCGCCGCGCCTTGTTTTCCCAGAGAGCGAGCCGTTCCCTTGGGTGACATCCGCACACGCTCTCGTTCTACCCACAATGCGCCCGAGGATAAGACGCGCCCTACACAGTATTTCTGTCCCTTGACCTTCCGAACCTTGGCCTCCAGCCAGGCACCGGGCACATTGCTTCCACAGCACCAAATCTCCACGTCGTCGTTTGGCCCAATCTTCTTGTTCAAATCCTGCTCGATGGTCCACCGCAGTCGATCACGAGGCACCCATTCATCCCACCTACTGTCCCAACCGGGGTAGTGAATCTTGTACCGTGCGCCATTCTCCCCCTTCTCCACCACCACCGCCGACCACCACGCCAAGCCCTGGTAAATATCCAAAGACTCCAACCGAAACTTTCCCTTCCAAGCCACCTCTACCGAATCTCCCACAGATGGATCGAGCAGCCGCTCGCGGAACTGCTGCTGGAAAGGCAAAAGCCAACTACTACTACCAGCAGCAGCAGCAGCAGCAGCAGCAGC
>AFGM01001075.1:38648-48864 GCA_004335455.1 Nannochloropsis oculata CCMP525
CCTCCACGCCCGTTAGCCATTGCACAATCTCCCGCTTCCGCTTCCTAGCTTTTAGAAACAAGACAAGTAAGGTAACGAAGGCAAGAAGGAAAAATCAAAGAAAGACGAGATGGTAAGAAATTTCATACAAGTATACATATAAACATATAAACAGTCTCTCCTTCAAAGCCTCCATCCTACACCCCTAGCCTGCCTCCCTTCCTACCTCCTACCTCCCTTCACTCTCTCCTTACCCTTGCGGGTCTTGCGCGCGTGCTGGCGCTGGCTGAAGTAAAGAGCCCACTCGGGGGAGAGGATGAGCTGCTCCTCCTCTTCGTAGTAGACACCTACGGAGAAAAAGGGATGAGAGGAGGGAGGGAGGGAAGGAGGGGGGCAGGAATGGGAGAATTCATGTTTTGCAGCTTGAGTGCACCAGAGGAGATATACGATTACTCTGCTCGTGCTAGCTGTGTTATGCTATCCTCACCCACCTTCATTTTCAGCTTCCTTTTCAGATACGTCTTCTGATGCTGATGCGATATCAAGTGGCGCTTCTGCTCTACCTTGCGCTTTTTTTACCGAGGAGTCCCATTGGGCCCCCTCCCTCCCTCCTTCGCCGTCTTGCTGCCGTTCATGCCGATGCCGCTCACGTTGCTGCTGCCGCTGTTGCTGACGGCGCAAAAAACCGGTTGGTAAAGAGAAGGACGTGGAGGTACAAGAGACGGAGGAAGAGGAAGGGGCGGCAGGACAGAGAGTCGAGAGGATTTCTGTTCGGATGGTGGTGGTAGTATTAGTGATAGTATTACGGTAGTGACTCCGGGAAGTTACAACCGAGTTCATGCGTGCAAGAGTGATCTCAAGGCATCTTGATCTCTTCCTTCCTTCATCCCTCCCAAAGCCATGACCGTGCATGCACGCGGATCAAAAGGTTTGAGGTGGGATCTCCCAAGCTTACGATCCCTCCCCTCCTACCTCGCTCCAATTACTGCTCGCATGTACGCGTACGTGCGCACGTCCAAACCGTCTCCACAACCATTTTCCATCCCACCTGCCCGTCCCTCCATCCGTCCATCCTGTCTCTTTCCTCCTTATGACACTGCCACGCACAAACTCTCATACTCACGTACCCGGGAAGGGGAAGGGAGGCTGAGGGGGTCGATGATGCGCTCGAAGAGACGGGAAAAGAGGCAAGGGAACGGCATCGTCGTCCCCAGGCAGCAGCTCCTGGCCTGGAGGGAAGGCGGGGAGGAGGGTTTCCATCCCTCTGTGAAGTATCGTGTATAGTGTGGCGGTGGCAGTGAGAGGGGGATAGGAGGTCAAAGAAGCATCGATTGAGTCCAGCCCCCAACGAACCAGCGTGTCACACCGACCCACTTCCCAACCACACAACACGTTGACTGCTTAGCAAAGCAGGCGCAGCAAAGGCTTTGGCTTCTTTCCGTCATCATTTAGACGCACCACTTGCTTTCCTCCTCCTTCATCAGCAGCATCATCAGCATCAACCGACGACGTGTCCTTCCGTTTATCCCCCTCCTTGCTTACAGGACAACCTAGAGGGGGCCTCGGCAGTAGCAGGGGCATCAGAAGCAGCAGCAGTGGAAGGGGGCAATGGAGGTACGTGCATGGCTAGGTATTTTTTTCCATCCCGCACACCTCCCTCTCTCCTCCCCGACTTAGACCTCCTACCCTACCCCACACGACGTACCCAGGGCCTACTGACCTACCTAGACGAGGAGGAGGAGGAAGTGGGGGAAGAGGAGGGCGATAAAGGCGAGAAGGGCCATACTCACCATCTCTCTATAAAAGAAGAGGGAGTCCGCCTGGAAGCGAACGAAGAAACCGAGCGGTCGGGACTGGTCTCTCTTGCCTCCTTCCCTACCCCCACCGCCTTCTCTCCTTCCCTCCCTCAACTATCCCTCCCTCCGGCTCCTCCACCTTTTCCGGTTGCCTACACAAGCAAAGACTCCAAAGTCAGGCCTCGTCGGGTGGGAGCAACTTCAAGGAAGCGGCCACGGGATGGGAATGGAGGAGGAGGGGGAGTGAGGGGTGTGAGGTGGGCGGATGCAGCCTTGTTGGAAGAAATTTTCCCCTTCTTCATGGACCAACCAGTGGGTAGGTGCAGGGAGGGAGGGCAGGCAGGGGGAAGGAAAGGGAAGGAGAGGGAAATGCCATGCAGCTAGGCGAAGCTGCGCATTGCTCTAGCGAAGTGATTCTCATCTCTCATTCGACACATCACCTCTTCCACTCTCTTCCCTCATTTCCCTTCCCGCTCCTTTCAGACCCCAACGCTCCTCCTGGCGGAATGACGCCCCTCTCTCCCTCCCCCCCCCCACCCGCCTTCTCAAGGGTCATTGAGAAAGACGAGGAGACAGCTGCCCCCATGCATAGCCGCGGATCCCCAGGTCTCCCCTCTTTCTCCCATCCCTCTTTCCCCTCAGCGAGCAACAGAGGTGGCGGTTTGAAGCACGCGTCCTGGGAGACGGTAGTTGTGACCCGGAGGAAGAATAACAGCCCTTCGGCCTCTCTACCCCTCACAGAGGGAAAGTGGGCGAACCCCCACCCTTCCTCTTCCTCTGAGGCAGCAGAAGCAGCAGCAGCAGCAAGGAAGGGCAAGCCGTATGATCCTGCTGGGTTTGAATTTTTCTGTGACGTTTGTCGGTACACCTTGGAGGAGGAGGAAGTGAGGTGCGTGTGGGTGAGGTGAGGCGTAAGAGGGAAAGAGGGGTTGACTGGGGCTTCGATCTTGTCTCGTTACCATGCGTTTGCCTTCTTGCCTATCTTTTCAATTCTACTTTAAAAACCATGTTCTCTAGTTGTGCTCACCATTTACCACTCCTTCCCTCTTATTCCATCCGCCCTCCTATCCTTCCCTTCCTCCCTCTCTCCCTCCCACCTTATATTCTTTCGTCCCTCCCTTGCTCCCCAGGTACGAATGTCAAGTCTGTCCTAACGAGTTCTGCCTGTGCCGCTCCTGCTTTGCTCCTTCCTCCTCCTCTTCTTCTTCTTCTTCAGCAGCTCCTCACCCTCACCCTTGCGTGGCAAACACGCGGACGTACCACATTTCTTTCCTCGTCAAAGATAAGAGAGACGGAGGGAGTGAGAAGGAAGACGGGGATAGTGACGAGCACGAGGAAGAGGAGGAAAGGGTTGAGGGGGCACAGGAAGAGAGACAAGAGGAGGTTGAGGAAGAGGAGGAGGATGTAGGTCCTTTGTTGGGGCCAGGGGGAGGGCCACGATTTGGGGGACTTACATATGCAGGCTCGCTGTGAAAGGGGGAAAAAGATCAAATCAAAAAATAATCATAACTAGGTAAACACTCTTACTTGCTTCTTCGCACGCTACCATGTATTGCTTCATTTTGGTCGCTCGGTATTTGTTTTTTAACGTTATTGTTGTTGAATTGATAAAGATTCTGTTTGTCTTGTCTTGTTTCTTTAGAGAGTACACTCGGGAAAGGCTTGTTATGGCGCACTCCGAAGCAGGCCGACACTGTTGTGGAGAATATTACACCTACCTGGGCGAGGTACTTATGTCTTACGCACTTGAACCATATAGAGGCTTGTGTGCATCCCCTACAACCTCCCCATTTTTGAAATTTTATTTTTTTTGGGGAAAAAATGCAAGGAGTACGTCCAAACAGATAAATTTACCTGCCCCACCCGTCCCTGTGCATGCACATGTTCAGAATTTTCACATTTCGGAAGTGCTTGAGGCAAAAGGCTCTATTGAATGCAAGCTAGGCCTCTATGCTTCACAAAAATGGACATCCTCACCCGACCACCTACACACACACACCTACACACACACACACACACCTACACACACACACACACTACACAGACACACACACCACACACACACACACACACACACACACACACACCCCAACACACACACACACACACACACACACACACACGCACAAACAGCGCACACACACACACGCACACACACGCACACACACGAGGTCCTCTCCGTCCATGTTACAGCTACGCCAACAATTCATGCTACATCTTCCGTTCTATCTCCTTGTCTTCGATATCGCTGTCTCTGCATCCTCTCGAATGGTGCGGGGGAAGTCCAACCCTTCCGCTGACACCACGACCATCACCATCCCTCCGATCAGCACTGCCGCAGCGACTGACAAGCTCCTCCTACTGAATGACTTATCGCTTGAGCAGGCCTACCTACACCACTCCACTGTGGGAGCCGTCCCGGGTGCAGTAGGGGCGTCGGCTTCTCTAGCCCAGCAAGCGGCCCGCCTCGCTGCGGGTTCCTACTCAGGCACCACGGGACAGGCCCTCGGGGGCTGGCGAATACAGGCCACGTACCAAAATATGAATTCTGTGGCGATTATCTCAACGAGGCCCGGCGCAGCCGATGAAAAGCAAGCATGTGCCTTGGCATTTCGGGGGAGTGACGACCGTCTAGATTGGAGGAATGATTATATGGCTCGACCATTCCCTGTGCTACTGTGTGGTGAAGAGGAGAAAGACGAGGAACGTTTCTTTTTGGATATGCTGACCACACGGGCTGACAATGCGGAAAGCGAAGCACAAGAATTGGAAGAGAGTAGACGACGACGTGGCCAACGCTGGCAGCAGACGCCATCAGCCGTAGGCGGCCAGCCAAGAATGGAGACCGGGAATAGTACCAAAGAGAGTGAAAGCAGAAGAAGCAACAGCAGCAGTAAACATGTGAACAGCAGCGTATCCAGTCGGACACGTCTTCAACAGCGTTGCCCCCGCCTTCTTGGCCTCCACGTGGTTCATTACGGCTTTTACCAATCCTTTCGCCTGTTGAGCACCGGCACCACCCTCGCCGAGGACTGGGGGGGCTACTTTCGGAACGGGACGTGCGACCCTGACATTTCCATCATTACGGGTCATAGCCTTGGAGGTGCTTTCACGATATATGCCTCGATTTTGGGCTGGCCAGGAGTGCCTATAACCTTTGCAGCCCCGAGGGCTGTGATCAATGGTTCGTGCCCCACGACTGCAGGGAGAGGGGCAAGAACGACGACGACCATGATGGAGAGAAGTACAGATGAAGACATACCTATCACGCGTATCTACCTCACCGATGACCCGGTCCCGGCCACGCTTCCTGTGAGTGACGCCATGCGTCTGGGGATCGGAGGGTCTTGGGTCCACTGCGGCTGTGCCTTGGCGTTACAGCCTTCCTTACCCGCCGAAGAGGAGGAAGGGGAGGGGGGGAACGAGAAGCGGGAACATTTTGCGGCTAAGGCCATGGGCTGCGGTTCCAATGAGCCGTTGCGAGAGGCAATGTTGCTTCCACCTCCGCCAACACTGTCTGTACCGGCGGCAATGCCCTCCTTAGGTCAAAGTCGTCGAGGGGGAGGCGAGGAAGAAGTGGAAGCAGCAAATGCGAATCCTCTGCTGCCTAGTGGTTTACTAGCGCCTGAGGAGTTAAAGAGGCATGTGCACACACGGTATGTCCGAGCGATGGATGAAGCGTGCCAAGGACCGTTGGACAGCATGCGGTGTTTGTTTGATCACAAAGTATAAAATAGAGAGACGTGCAACGAAGATGAAAAATGAATGAAAGTGTGAGTGACATTCTTTATCGCTTTCTTAAATGGTCGAAGTTCCTCTTGTGCTGCTTCAGTCCTATTTCTTTGTTGTTTGCCCTTTTGATGTTGCTATTCATGGTCCACGTCAGTTCAATTCTTCTTCTAAAAGATTGCTGATGTCGAAATGGCAGGGCATGAACCGACATAACAATCATTGGTGATTCTTTGACTTTCTTTCAAAATGCAGAAGGCAAGCCGCAACGAAGCCAGTCATGTGTGCCATGCATGGGGCTGGTAAGGAATCTAAGGAATTTACTCTTCGTCTGTGTCTGCGCAGTTATAAAAAATATGGATGTATTCAGCCAGGGGCATCTTCTCCACGCCAGACGATACGCATCTACTACATCATCGTTTCATTTATTTTATGTTACGCATCTACATCATCGTTTCGTTTGTTTTTTCTCATTCTTTTTTCCAATCGTGTCCTCTTATTACAATTTATATGCCGCCTCAGTCACTTTCGCTGTCGGCTGCTCCCTTGCCGCCTCGCAGGAAGGAAGAAAGCTGTACTGGGCCTGAGCTGTCCGACGATTCAGAGTCAGAGGAGGAGGACGACGAGGAAGAGGAGGTGGAGGAGTCATCCCGTCGGCGCTTCCTCTTCTTGTTTTTGCTCTTCCTTTTGTCGTCTCTGGCACTGCCCTCCTGGCCACTTCCTTCTTCCCCACTCGACGAGGAAGTATTGTCCTTGTCATCTCCACTGACGCGTTCTCCCTTATTTCCTCTGTCCTTCTCCTTTTTCTTCTCCTCCTCCCCATTTTCCCCCTCCAGCTTCTCTCGTCCCTCCCCTCCATCCTCCCCCTCAACCCCCTCATCCAAAGACGATGACGACGACCGCCTCCGCTTTTTATGCAGCCTCTTTCTATCTTCCTTCTTGTGTTTCCTCTTCTTATTGTCCTTCTTCCGACCATCCTTCTTCCTCTTCCTCTTCTTGCTGTCTTTCTTGCTGCTGCTCCTCTTCTTCTTCTTTTCCCCCTTTTCCTCCACCTTCTCGCCCCGGTTCTGCGCCAACCGGCGGGCTCGCTCCGCATCCAGCTGTGCCCTGTACTCAATCATCTTCCGGTCATCTGCTCCAGTCTGCGTGTGTTATAATTGTGTAGTGTGGAATGAGTAGAGTTCAACAAAAGGTGAAAAATAAGGACTTAATTGACGACTGTACATGGAGCTCTCTGCCCTCCTTCTCTTCCTCCCTCCATTTCACGTACCAGATCAAGCTTATCTGCCTTGGCCTTTTTGTAATCCTCCCACGTCGGTCGATTCGGGTCGTTGATACTATCATGAATCGTCCTCTGTCCCAACCCCGCCTCCATCCGTAGCAACGTATCAAACGCCGCGGAGGGAGGAGGTGCGCCAATCATCACGCCTGGAATAGCTTTTCCTCCTCCCTCTTTCCCTCCAGCAGCCGCGGCGGCCTGTTGTTGTTTCTTAAAGGCGAGTTCGCGCTCGTAGCGTTGGTCGTCTAGGTGTCGATCAGCCACCAGGTCTTTTTTAAAGCCACAACCACTTCCGTCCGAGGATAGGGCACGCAGCTCCCGTTCCCGCTCTTTGCGGGAGAGCTTCTTTTTCTGTTTGTCGTCGGTGGGGGCGTCGGCCATTGTTGTCGCATGGACGAAGTGGAGGATAGGCGAGGCTTCGTGAAAAGGTGTTACGAGAGGCTTCGAGAAAAGAGGAGGGAGGGGAGGTCGACGATGCCTTGCGACGTGGTGTCTGCTGTGCAGCTGCCTCTGGCTGCTCCTCTACTGCGTGCTGGTCGTGTCCTTGCCTGTGGATGTGAGTTTTGTAGAAAGGGAGGGGTGGCGTGAGTGCGCCGCAAGATGACGCCTTTCGGTGGAGACCAAGCAGAGGCAAGCCTGCCAAGCGTCTTGCATTTGCTTTTCCCCCCATCGCCCCACACGCGCCTGCGCACCCCGTAGCTGGCAAGCCCTTCTCTTGATGTATCTATGTGTATGTATGTGCCAAGCGAATTGGTGTGTCACTCAGCACATAAGACGAACGATAAGGGCAAGCGGTAAGGCAAAGGCCGGGTATCCTTCCGTATGTCCTCAGGAAGGTCTGGAGTCCAGGAAATCGTTAAACTCGTCCGTGTTCAAGATCTGAGTTCGAGTTCAGGGAGTTGACCGAGAACAATCTGGAAAAAGTTCGATTGAAAGGAACCTTTACCAGGGCGTTTTAAGGCCCCAGAAGGAGCAGAGCTTGTCTGGTTGATCGAAAACGGCAAGATAAGGAAGGATGGAATGGCTGGCGCCCAAGGAGCGAGAGATGGGCAGCTGAGTCGTGCTACCGTTGAGGCATGCGTATGAGCACCATTTTCGTTCGGACTTTGAAAGAGCAGCTTACGTGGTTTCGATCTCGTGTGTCTTTCACCGTCAATTCCGAGCTACCTACACTAATATGACCGGCGCCATTCTGTCTCGCTGCTCGTTCGATCTTCCAGCCAATGAGGATGTCTATGATCGATATGACTCGCATTGCCGCCGACGGAGAAAGCAACTTGGGGGTTGGAACGTCTAGTGTGACCAATAAATGACGGAATTCGTGTACCCAGGGGGTTAAATTTGGGAGAGAGATGAGTGGAATGATGCATGAGGGCGAGTCACTGACACTTGAAATACGGGTGGAGTTCCGCGACGTGCAAGTTTGCGACTTCAAAGAAATGATATGTAGAAAAGGGTACGGGCAGTCGCGTGCCCGATCCACTTGGAACTGCGCATGTCGATGATGCCCCATCTGGCTCGAGTCGCAGCGACGTACTTCATTCGCTCTTCGTCCTCTATTGCTGTCTTCCGCGTCACGTCGATATGAATTCCCTTACCGTTACGCGCGATGTCGCTATTGAAATCTGTTTGTATGGTCACGTCGCATTCACCCCCCTTGAGATGATGCACGGTTGAGAATACAAATGCTGGTTTTCGGAGATGACGCGGTGTCTGATCGCGCACAATCTTGATGGCTCGCTTAGCAGTAACGGCATAAATACGCCTGGTCTCGAGGTGCACGGCGTCCCAAAATTTGGTCGTCGAGTCGCCGTCCGATATTTCGACTGTGAGAAGAGTGTTCATCTTAAACAGAAATTTTGCGTACAGTCTACCCAGCATCGCGTTGTACAGTGCCTCCACTCTCTACCACGTCCTGGCCCAGCGTAGTGGTGTATAAACTTGTCATGTCCAAGTGAAACAGCCCATTGATAAACGCATACGTCGGGACAGTATCGCCTTGTTTCACGTAAAAAATGTACAATTTTATCGGCAACCGGTATCGTGTCGAAGAGACTGTCTGTCTTCATGAACCCAAAAATACCCTGCCATCGATCCCCGGTGATAATTACTGCCTTGTTCATTTCCCGAAACATTTGTAGTATAGTGGAAGCCTGTGGAGGCGTGTCCTGGAATTCGTCCACCAAGACAAAGGCAATTTCGTTCATGTTATAGTGAGTCGCGGTCTTTCCCAATAATGTTTCCAGATCTTTTTCATTCAATGTTTCAGATACATCTCTGTATACAGAGTCCAACCACGGGCTCCTTCCCCTCCCCGACATTATTTCACAAGACGATGTCGGGGGGTCATTAAAATCGAACCTCATCAAAGCGGTCATCCTCAACCCAAATCTTGCTCACAAAATCTCCCGGATAGGATCGATACTTTCCCTCCGCATCTGCCCACAGTACCTATCCCGTCCCCCGACCATGAATGCCGCCTCCGACAATATATTACAATGTCCGCACTATCCGCCCTGTACCGTAGACTTTGATGACTACGCTCTCGCACTTTTCCGCGTCTATTTGGTATGTTCTGTTTCATCTTCAGGAGGGTGGAGACGTCAATAATTCTTTGCATTGTATTGATCCCATAAATCTTGCCATTGGGAGCCAATTCCCCGCCACTCCAATTATAGGCACTACCTTATCCGGTAATGGTCACTGTATCCGTAGTATTGGTCACCGGGCCTATCAGTGATGTCGAAGAACTGTCCAAAGGAATCCAATAATCTTCCCTATTGAGACCAAAACGCCACCGTACCATTCAGTGCCACCCAATCCGGCTATGGTCACACTATGCTAGGGTTGACTACAACATGATTTACAATATGGCGGCAAACGGAGTATTTAAAAGAAATGTTAGGACAGCTGTTGGTGAGCGTTTCAACCCTACATATATAAATAGTTCCTGAAAGGCGAATAAAGTATCCTCGCGATAAGAGTGTTGCGCACCTTGTCTCGCGCTGCTCCTCCTCTTCCTCCTGTCCTCCCTTCCTCGTCTAGTGATACCAAGCACTGCTTGGAAGTCAAGGGCTGTCACAGATAATTAGCTTTCGCTTCACCAAGTCAATTATGGTCCTGAATGACGTAGCATCGATTGAGCTGGACGCCCTCGTGGCATCAGTCGATTCCGCTGCTCGAACTCGTGGTGTCGGCCTCACAGACCCTCTGGCTCCGATCGAGTCCACGGCACCTATTTAGGGCGAAGTGATTTTGACCAAAATCAACATATGAAGGTACTCCAAGATCGAATATATTACAATGATGGAGAAGTTTGTTGCTCATAATATGGTAGAAGTAGATGTCACCATGCCGGTGGCTGAAGCACATGATGGCGACTAACCCCCCCCCACCCGCCCCAAAAAAAAACAAGAAAACAGAAACTTTCGTG
>AFGM01001139.1:6722-18297 GCA_004335455.1 Nannochloropsis oculata CCMP525
CTCTGGCTGCTGCCGCTCGTGCGCGTCCCATTTCTTTTGCTGCATTGAAAAATGCGGCCTCCGACGACAATGAAGACGCTTCCGCTGCACCTTCAAAAGCAAGCACCATCAAGAAGCGAAAGCGCAAAGTGCCCTTGCCCGCCGAGCTCGTGCAAGAAAAGGACGATATGGATAACCATGATGCCGCTGCACCCTCTGCCCTCTCTCTGTCCTCCTCTCCACCACCACCATCGTCTACCCCACAGACAGGGGGAGGGGAGGTTGATTTGCAAGAGCGACTGCAACAGGACATTGCGCGTTTCCGCAAGAAGGAAGTGGAGGCCAAGGTCAGCGAGGAAGGGTTAACAGGCTTCTCTGCTTTTGCAGACAAGGCCGGGGGGATCTTGAATAAAGTGCTGGTGGCCGACTTCTTTGTGATTTTGGCCTTTTTTGGATGGTTCGTCACAGGGGTGTTTTTCAAGTCCGTGTTGAGCGATGCGTCTGTGATTGATAAATTCACTGACATTTGGATGCCTGTTATTCAGCCGGCATTGGGTCTGCTGATGGCGGGAACGTTGGGGGTGGGGGCGTTGAATAATGTGGCGGCGCGGACGCAGGAGGCGAATGAGAGGAAGGGAATGGATGAGAGGAGAAAGAATGGATAGGAAGGAGGAGAAGCAGCAGACCGAGAGAGAAGGGAGAAGATTGTGTGTGGGATTTTTGTTTGCCGCTTTTTTAGTTAAGACTTAAGTTAGGACAAAAAAAAAACGAGAAGGCAAATGGTGGTGGCGAGTTCCTAAGTTGAGATTGGAAAAACGAGTTGATTTTTTCTTTTTTGTCTTTCGTCGATTAGAACACAACAGCGAGAAAGGCTCCAAATTCAAGTGTGCTTCTCTCCTCCTGTAGCTCACTGTCCTTCATAGCCTACCCCTCCGTCTTGCTCCCACCACAACTCTTCTTCTACCTTGTTCCATGTCTCCTCCTCTTTCTTCCCTTTCCTGCATCCCCCTTCCCAAAAGGAAAAGTAAGTCAAAAAAGTCCAGCACACAGTGCGCACCACTTATGTTTTATTCTCATGCCCGATACTGTCCCCTTTTCAACCCATGCCTCCCTCACCTGCCTCTCAAAAGCAATTGCCTAAGACAAGACGAAGAAAGGTGAAAAAGAGGAGGAGGAGGAGGAGGAGGAGGAGGGGGCCGGAAAGAGCGAGGTTTCGGTCGGGTCGGACACACACAGAGACCAAAACAAAACCCGCACGGCTCCTTAGTATCCATCACCTCCGCCAAACATATTACCAGCCCCAAGGTCAGCCTCCTCCTCCTCTTTCTCCTCTTTCGCGGGCTTGGCATCTCCACCCGCAGGCGCAGCAGCGGCCGCCGCTCCACCGGCACCGGCAGAGGCAAATGCAGAGGGGTCCTTAAGGTACGCCTTGAACGGATCTGCCTTCTCGAAAGAGAACTCCTCGAGGCCCACCGTAATGGCCACGCAGGCCTTGAAGGCATTGGCGATGGAGTGAGGGAGAGAGGCAAGAGTGGGATACCCGACCTTGAGCGAGATAGCGGCAACGTTACGCACAGCCACGGCGAATTTAGCGGCCAAGTCAGCATCGGTGAGGTCCAGGACCTTGGCATCGAAGAGAGAGCCGTTGTCGTAGATGGTCTTGATGACCAGCCCGTAAGTGAAGGGGAGAA
The DNA here is from genome assembly GCA_004335455.1 of Nannochloropsis oculata CCMP525. Classification (NCBI taxonomy): domain Eukaryota; class Eustigmatophyceae; order Eustigmatales; family Monodopsidaceae; genus Nannochloropsis; species Nannochloropsis oculata. The sequence continues at coordinate 8,393 of AFGM01001139.1, forward strand.
TGTTCAGCTTCTGGAGCAGGATGGCTTCGGAATTGCCGACCTTGTCACCTTCCTTCAGAATCTGGACGTCACTGGTGATTTCAATTTGACCTTTAGTAATCTTGGTGGCGATTTGCAAGGCTTGGAAAAACGAGGTCTGGCCGGGGTCACAGCCGGTAGGGCCGGGGGGAATAATCACATCGCAGGGGGCAGTGGACCCGACACGGGCAGGGGCGGGCACCCGGTTCTTCTCCACGGTCTCACGCACCAGGCCGAGCTCACCATTGGTGAAGACGAAGCCGACGTTGCCGCCAACGAACTGAAGGAGCTGCTCGATGGGGTGGTCGGGGTTTTTGCGGAGAAACATGTTGATGACCTTCCGGATGCGCGTGTTCTTCCCCATGAGGACGGTGGCGCTGCCGCGGAGGGCATGGCGAATCTGCTGCATCTGCTTGGAGCCGACGTTGTCGACCCCGACGATGAAGACCTTGGTGTAGGATCCTAGGAGCTCTTCGACCTTCTCGAAGTAGTCCTCCTTCTTGGCGCGGTTCCAGACGGGCATGGTTGATTAAAGGGTGACTGTTGGTAGGGGGAGGAAGGAGAGGGAAGGGGAGGAAGGACGGGAATGGGTGGATTTGCATCGGCAACAATGAAAGGAGATGATATTTACCAAAAAAAAATGTGTTACTGGAGGCTAGCATTATTCATGCACCAGCGTTTCAAACAGGGGGAAGCTTGTGTAAATAGAAGGGCGATGGGAACACTGTCATCGCGCTTTTGGCGTGCTCGAGCTGGACAGGAAGCCGTATAGGAAGGGAAAGAATCCATTACTGCTGCTGCTGCTGCTGTTGCTGCTACTGCTACCGCTACAACCCAAACCAGCCAAGCGAATTGTGCCTATCGTCCCTTGCTCGCAGTCAAGGCACCTTGTCACTAACGCGGTCCTTACCTGAAGTAGTTTCTTGTAGTGGTGGTCGCGAAGACGATGAAGCCGTAGCTGGAGGAATGAGCTCTGTTAGTGACTCAAACCCTATTTAACCAGCTGCCGGTGACGCTGTGGTCTGTCAAAGGGTGGATAGGTACGTGGGCGTGGCTTGAGATGGGCATAAAGGGCTTGCGTGACCAGAAAAGAGGAAGAAGGGAGGGGAGGGCTGGGGAGGCTAGGCAGAGAATGTGTGCAACAGATGCCGCCTTATCCTACCCAACATCATGTCCGCCAAAGACACTACAACTGCCCTCTAGCCGTACAAGGATGGCCTCCGGATAGATCAGAAGTACATGGATGAAGAAGAAAGGGATGGAGATGGAGGGAGGAGGAAGGCCAGCCATGAGAAGAGGAGAGAGACGGCCGCCGCGTGAGGCCTCCGTGTGGAGGACATGGAAGGAGGAAATAGCGAGCACCGGGATATCAAGTCATCAAGTTGCTGTGCGCCTGGCGGGTTACTTGTGTAAGCAAGGCATTGTTGACGGCCTTGTTTCGTGGCTGGCATGCTTCGGTCCATGTCCACATAAATGGTGCTGTAGCTCGGGCCTTCACGATTATTGATGAGGTCCAAGCCCGCAAGTTGCATTACCCTCCCTCCCTCATTTTGCACTCCCCCTTTCCATTTCTTATCCTACGTATGACAACCTCGATGCAACACACAATACAGGAGGATGGCCATGAAGGACGGAATGAGAATAAGTGGATCGGGCGCTGTGTGGGTGCTTGTGGTGGCGACGCTGCTGTTTTGCCTCGACTCTACTGCGGCATTTGTGCCCCCTGTTAGCCGCCTTTCCCGCCCGCAAGGCGCTGTCGTCGCCAGTCGTAGCAGCAGCAGCAGCAGCAGCAGCTTGCGGATGGTCCTGAACCCGCATGATGTTGTGGAACACGTTGATCCGGCCTGGCTTTCGCATGTCTTCCAAGGTGTGGCGGACGCGGCCGTAGCGACTTTAGACACAACGACAGCCACCGTCGATGCTGTAGCCGACGCTGCTGTAAAAGAGCCGGGATTTTTCGACAAGTTTGTTAATGTCGTCATGGGTGCCATTGAAAGTGTGCATAGTGGCTTGGTCTCATTGGGCGTCCCAGGGGCGTATGGCACCGCCATCATTTTATTCACCTCTGGGGTCAAGCTTGCCTTGCTGCCCGTCACGTACAAGCAGTTGGAGTCAGCTCAACGAATGCAAGCCCTTGCACCAAAGTCCAAGGAACTCAAGGACAAGTATGGCAAGAACAAAGCGTTGCTCAATCAGCTCACAGCCAAGTTATACGAGGACGCGGAGGTGAACCCTCTGGCCGGGTGCTTGCCTGCCCTCGCTCAAATCCCCATATTCATCGCCCTGTACCGTTCATTGATAAACCTGGCGGGGAACAGTGATTTTAACGAGCCTTTCCTCTGGTTGCCTAGTCTGGCAGGACCTGTGTACGGTCAACCAAGGGGAATGGACTGGTTGACGCAAAATTGGGTGGATAACGTGCCTTCGCTGGGGTGGCATGACACCATCGCTTACCTGTCGATTCCGTGTATTTTGGTTTTGACGCAATCCATCTCCCAGCGGCTGTTGACGCCTCCGAGCGACGACCCCAAGGCGGCTCAAACGCAGAGGATTTTGAAGTATTTGCCGTTAATGGTCGGTTATTTTTCGTTGAGTGTCCCTTCGGGCCTGGGGCTATACTGGATAACCAATAATTTGATTTCGACGGCGATATCTCTGTCTATCAAAGAGAAGTTTGCGAGGAATCCGATCGTGATTGACATTGATGTGGACCCCGAGGATTTGGGCTATGATCCTTCGACGGTGGTGATGTCGTTTGAAGACATGATGGTGGAGGCGCAGCGGAATGCACTGCCTTCCCGAGAGCCGAAGCGAGGGAGGCTGACGCCTTCTGCAGCTGGGTTTACGCTAGCGGCAAAAAGCAGTAGCAGTAGTGGGGGAAACGGGAGGGAAGGAGAGAATCGGGACGAAGAGGACGGGGGGGTAGGTTCCAAGGTGGAGGAGAGAGAGAAGGCGGGGGTGGATGCATAAGGAAGGGAGGAAGGGAGGGAGGGAGGGATAGTGTAGGTACGCTTTCGACTACTTTGAGGTTTGTGTAATTATATGGGTGAGAAGAAGAAGAAGAGGAAATATAGGATGGGTAAGAGTGTCGAGGAGGGTAGAGGATAACGACGAGAAATCAGTCTACTCACTCCCACAAGCAAGCAAAAAATGAAGGTTAAGGAACACATGTGCTGCCGTTCAACGCCGGAAAGCATGGATAAGAAAGATTTTAATAAAAGAGATTTTGACCCTTTGCTCGGTTGACAAGAAAAGAAGAATAAGAATAAGAATAAGAAGAATAGTAAGAAGAAGGAGATATCGAAGAAGATATCGAAGAAGACGAAGAAGATGAGGATGAAGACGAAGAAGAAGAAGAAGAAGAAGAAGGGGGAGAACCGCAAAAAAAGAAGAGAACAAAAAGGACGAATTGCGAACTCGAATTTGTATGCGAAGATAATCGTTTTTTCTTGCACTTACTCATGAGCCTATTGTTCTCCTTTTTCGGACGCACTGTTCTGGCTGTCCTCCCCTTGTCATGCTGTCCTGTTGCATCTCACCGTTTGTTTCATTCTATTATTTGTGAATAAATTCCTCCTCTCCTACTTCTCTTGTCATCATTTCAATTCTGGAGAGTTTCTTCCTCCCGCCGATATTTTCTCTAATACTCTACCGGCCGGATTTCCGTCGGGAACGGATGCATCCCTCCCTCCTTCCCTCCCTCCCCCACCGTCGCCGGCATCGCCCACGCCTTATCCGCCTCCTTCCCATACACTATCTCCATCCCCCTCCCTCCTGCATCCAACGAGCGTCTCCCCGCCTCCAAAATCGCCGTGGTCAAGGCCGTCGTCCCAATCGTCGCCAGACTCGCATCAAAGTCCTTCACCCTCGCCCTCCCGCCCTCTATCTCCGCAACTGCATCCACAAATGCCTCGAAACTCATGTATCCATACCCACGTTGCCCAGCAAACCTACCCCCACTGGGCGTGTATTTCATAAACAAAGGATTGACACTCTTAAAGCCCCCTCCTCCGTAGCTATCACTCGCCATTGTGTACCCTCTGTGGGCCTGGTCAACATTAACCTCCCCCCCCTGCCCCATATAAAAAAACCTCTGCTGGGAATGCACGTCTGACTTGGGCGCAACCCACGATGACGTGTAGAGACCTGTGCCTAGACTGGGGGTTGGCCCGCGGTTCTGCCATTGCACGGACAGGGTAATCGTGTCCTCTGTGTCGATTTTATATTGGTTTGTAGCCACGCCGGTGGAGGCAAGAGCTGTGACGCGGATGGGGCGGGAACGGCCTTGCACGGCCCATTCGTGAAAATCCGTGTGGTGTGAGTTGAGGTAGTAGGAAATATCAGAGGCTTTGCCAGCCCAGGCACGGAAGGTATCGAGTTGATGCTTGGGTTGAGACATGAAGGAGTACATGTAAGAGAAGTCGCCAAGTTCTTGGATTTTGTCTTTGGCATCGAGGTAGATGGGATCGAAGCGTTTATGCACTTCGACCATCACCAATACCCCTGCCTTCTCTGCGGCTTCCTTGAGCAGACGGTGTTCGGCCAGGGTTTTGACGACGGGCTTGGTCACGAGCACGTGCAACCCGCGTTGGACACACGCGAGGGCAATATCAAAATGCGTGTCGTCCGGCGTGAAGATAGTGACGGCATCCCCCGGTTTGAATTTTTGAAGCGCCGTTTCGTATGCCTTCGGATTTGCCTCGTCATCAGCAGGAAAAGTGTCCATTGTCATGTCCAGCCCACTGTAAGTCTGTCCGATTGCACGGTCCATATGCGCACGGATTCCTGGGAACTTTTGCCCATTCGTCCCACAGAGCCCAAGCCGACCCACCTTGCCCCGACGGCGAAGATCAAACATGGTTAGAGCTACGACACCTGCGCTTTTGTCAGAATCGGAGGCTTCACCGTATACGTAACCGGTGGTGTACTCGCCCGTGCTGTGGCAGGGGGGGAGGAGGGGGTTAGAGGAGGGCTTCGAGAGGGAAAGGGCATTCAATCTCGGACGAGCTGTGTCTAGCCCACGCAATATTCACTAGCAGCCGTAAGAAAGGTGCGTGGATGCTGATCAAAATGCGGCTAAAGGGGGAGAATGCATATTTGCGCTGGAATAAAGAGCTCACAACCCTCATCCGACATCACATACCCCCAATACTTAAAAGCACACGTATCCACCACCCACACCCTCAAAGCCTGCTGCACTTACCCGACCATTAGCATATTCACAGGCTTGATTTGACTCGGTGCAGCCATGGCGGTGAGGACGAGGGGGCTGCTGCGCTGTTGCTACTGCAGTTGATGATGACGTGTACGGGAGAGGCGAGGAGCAGAGGAAAGGCCTGTCTGTGGTTAGGCTGGGAGGGCAGCGAAGGAAATGGTAGGACATCGACAACGAGATGCTAGTGAGCAACGAAGCAATATCATAAACGTGCCGTGAGGGCCGAAACAAAACAAACAAAGGAAGAAAGACCAAGCGGGTATGGACAAAGCCACGAATGTGTTGGTAGTGCTTATGTGATTCTCGAGAGGATCTGTGTGGAACGCGGAGGGCGAGAGGAGGCCATCCACAGCCTCAGCGAAGGCCTCCTTCTTGCCTTGCGTGTTGCCCCTACTTACCCATGCAGACACCCCTAGGGGCAGCGCCAGATCCTTGACCATCTGCTGCAGCTTCTGGCACTTTGGTGGTGTGAGTGGGGACGGGTGGAGCTTGTTGCGGGCACGCGGCAGCATGCTTCTCCAGGCCGTCCGTTCATCGCTCATCATCACTTCTTCTCCCCGTCTCATGCATCCTCCTCTACCACTCGACCCTCTACCTCCACCACAGAGCGAAGATGCAAATCTTCGTCAAGACCCTGACGGGCAAGACAATCACCCTCGATGTGGAGCCCAGCGACACCATCGAGAACGTGAAGCAAAAGATCCAGGACAAGGAGGGCATCCCTCCTGACCAGCAGCGCCTCATCTTCGCGGGGAAGCAACTGGAGGACGGGCGCACGCTGTCGGACTACAACATCCAGAAGGAGTCTACTCTGCACTTGGTGTTGCGTCTGCGTGGTGGTGTCTATGACCCTTCCCTGGCTGCTTTGGCCAAGACATTCAACTGCGAGAAGATGATCTGCCGCAAGTGCTACGCGCGCCTGCCTCCCCGTGCCAAGAACTGCCGGAAGAAAAAGTGCGGGCATACGAACCACCTCCGCATCAAGAAGAAGCTCAAGTAAAGCACACGTACCGTTCATGGAGGGGCGAATCAAAGGGCGGGTGGGGCGCACGAGGCGGATGGAAGGAGAGTTGTGCATACGTGCGTGGCGTGGCTTAAGGACATTACACATAGACGCGCAAGGTGGGGCGAATTGAGGAGGAGGGGAAACGAAGACCGGGAGCTATTAGGGTAGTAGGGAAAGGGGTGCACATGCCATGCGTGTCTGATCTATACTCGGAGTATCGCCTAGTTTTCTCCTTGTTGGTCCTTGACTTTTCCGGGGGGGCTTCTTCACGGGCGGGTCCCACCAAAGAAGCAACGACACAAAACCAATCAAATCAACCACGGCATGCTTGTCATCTGCATTCATTCCCTGCACTGTTTCATGGGCACATGTTGCCGTTTGTTTCTAATTCTTGCCACACACCGTCTCAATCAAATAAGAACACAAAAAAGGACATCCGTAATTAAAGACTAGACATTTTTCCATTAGTGATCAAATTCATTCTTTCATCATTTACTGCCACGCTATCTCACCTGGCACAATATCACATTCCAAGCACTCTCGTACTACTTCCCATCACAAACAGTAACCCGGTCCAACTTTTGCTGTTGGAGGGAAGCGACAGCACCGCACCCCTGCAGACACCCCTTCGGAATGCTCTCGTCCTCCTCCACCGGCTTCGGGACCATCCCGAACGACAACCGACACTCATACGTCTCATAATTCGGAGTCATTACCATATCCAAACCCAGGGTCTCTTTAAAAAACTGCTGCGTGGGCAATTTGCACATATGCAGACACAATCCCTTACAATTCGTTTCCTCCAAAAATCGACATCGTTCCGCATACACCCCCCCCGGCGCCCCATCATCCCGCACATCATATTTATTTGGTCCCACCAAGAATTTAAAAAATAGTGGCGTAAAAATGGCTGTCATGAAGGGCGCCCAAAACCAAGGTGCCATAAAAGTGCGGTAAACGGGGGGCACCAAGGGACCAGCGATGGTGGTGAGGCAGGACTTGACCATGCGCTGTTGATCCTCGGCTGTGATGCCCGGTTGGAGCTGGTAGTGCCTTGCTTCTTCAATCAGCCCGTCATAGCCTGGTTTGGAGGAGGCAAAACCTATTTGTTGTTGCACGAGGCGACGGAAGAGGGCTAGGGCCACCTTGTCCAGGAGAGTCTCGGCGTAAAAATTGTCGGGGAGGGGAGGACGGGGTGGAGCGGGGTTGGAGGACGCGATGGCGTGTCGGACAGTGAGGGCGGAGGTGGTGGGGTCAGGAATGGGGAGGATAAAGGCTTGGGTCACGATCATGAAAGCTAGGACTAGGTTCGGTACTAGAAGCGGTGACCGGCTGTTCGCCATCATGGTGGTGAGTGCTGGCGGGGAGGGTGGGGAGGTCGGAGGCTGCGAAGGTGGGCGTTCAACTTTAGGGAGGACTCAAGGCGCAGCGCAGTGCAGGACGACGCGTACAGAAGAGAGCCTTATGTGCGATGCGTATTGAGAATTGTTGTGCGTGAGTGCATAAGGATGAGTCTGAGCCTTTGCATATCAGTTGCTGCCGACCTCCCCCCACAATCATCATCGCTCTGCTTCCTCCATTCATACCATCCATCTTAACCACCTCCTGTTACCATTATAACACAAGTACAGGGCAAAGAGGAAAAGGTTTCAGGCACGAGGCTCTAGGAGGGCGGTGGAGGAGAGCGTGGCAGCTCTGAAACAAACGCAAATCACAAGCCTAAGCGCCGCACCATCCGCTTCAGCAGCCGCACAGGCTAGCTTGCGTCCCCTCCCTCCAGCTCTTCTGCTAAAGGGACCAACATGTCCGTTTCACCACTCTACGGCGGGGCCTCCTCCTCCAACCAGCAATATAAGCTGGCCCTGAACATCCTAAACGAACACTTTGGTTCCGTCGTCCGCGATGTAGGCGCCTACGTCTTGCGTCGCGGCCGATGCACCCTAGCGGAGGCCCGGCGGGACATCGTAAACGAAGAGGGCCACCGCCACAAGCTCAGCCAAATTAAAGAAGCCCTCGTCATTCTGCTACAACACAACCTTCTTATAGTCGCCATGCCTACCAACGAAGAAATCCAACGCGTGCATCCCCGGGTCTTGCTTTACTACCAGATGGATCTCGACGGGGTGACCGTCCGTCTACGCTTCCCCAAGTTCCTCCTCCGCGCCCGGCAGCTTTACGGTGAAGAAGGGCAAGCAGTGCTTGAAACCGTCATGCTGCATGGGCGTCTTTCCTTCTCCCAGCTCCAATCCCTGGTAGAATCCACGTTGCGAACACGTCGACAAGCTGCCATTGCCGCAGGCCTAGTTAACAACACCGAGAACGAGGACGAGGGCGACGGCAACAAGCGCAACAACAACAGCAGCAGCAGCAGCAGCAGCAGTAGCAGCAGCAGTTTGTCAAATGACTGGTGCCAAGCTCCAAGCACTCATCCACAAAATGATCACCACTCACTATCTCGTCCGTGTCGTCCCCTTCGATCTTCTCACCCCCTCTCCTGACGCTCTGACCAGCGCTGGTGCCGCAGCTGCCATCCGTGGCTCCCGCGCAGCCGCTAACAAAGCAGCAGCAGCAGCAGCGGCTGACATGGCCATTCGAGCAGCGGAGGCGCTGGCGATCAAGAGGAGGGGGAGAAGACTGGATACTCAGGATGAGGATCAGGATGACGAGGCCGTCCCTGTGGAGCTAGCCATGATGCTGGCCCCGGACGAGAAGGGGGGAGAGAAGGCGAATGGAAGTGTGAAGAAGAGAGCGAGGAGGAAAGGCGTTAGGGCAGAGGAGGAAGAGGTTGGGGGGCAGGGGCGCGAGGAGGAGGAGGAGGAGGAGAAGGAGGAGGAGGAGTGGAGGGAGGACGAGGTCATGATCCCAATGGCCATGTAGAAGAAGAAGAAGAAGAAGAAGAGGACGGAGGGGGTGGTGGCCGTAAATCGCGCAAAAAGAAGAAGCCTAAAAGGGAAATGGAGGAGGAGGAAGAGCTAGAAGACGGGGGGCACAAGGCACAGGTAACCAAGAAAAAAAAATCTATGGGAGCGGCAGCGGTGGCAGCCGCAGCGAAGAAGAGTCGGCTAGAAGATATTGTGGAGGAAGACGAGGACCTACGACATACCCTTGGTCGGTCAGCTACCGTTACTGCTGCCGTTGCTGAAGGTCTAGGGCGCGGCGACCTGTCTCTTGCCTCGTTGCAAGCAGTGGGCGATGCTGCCCTGCTTTGGAAGGTGGGCCTGGAACAGTTCCATCGGGATTTGCGGCATGTGTGTTGTGTGAAGTTTGTCAGACAGAAGGTAAATACCACGGCGGAGTCCCTGGTCCGGACCATCTTACAGTACAGCCTGCCGTTGGAACATGGAGATGTGGTGAATTGTGATCAGTCCCGGGGGTTGAGTTTGGCGGAGCTGACGAGGAAAGTGCCCTTGCCCCCCAATGTAACGGTCAAGATGTACATGGACGTGCTGCAGAATGACCCGGTGCGGGTCGTGGGCTTGGAGAGGGGGGGAAGGGATGAGGTCTACAGAGTGTTTTTGGGGAACATCTGCGAGAATTTGAGGCAGAGGACAATGCATAGCGTTGTGAGAGAGAGGTACAGCAGTGATGCAAAGAGTAGTGATGGGGATAGGAATGCGCGGATTTGCCGGGTATTGTTAGAGAAGAAGTTTATGGATCAACAGCAAT
>AFGM01001143.1:7204-23764 GCA_004335455.1 Nannochloropsis oculata CCMP525
GGTGGTGACAGCGACGACGATGATGTGACAAGTCTTGGAGCAACTAATAGGAGCGTGAAGGCGACGACAAGGCGGATGCCGAAGGAGGCGGTGCGGGGCGCTGTGGCGCAACCGCCAGGGGTCTGGCTCCAGCATGGGCCTGCAAAGGCCTTCATGCTCCTTGCTGTGAGCAGGGTGGGTGTGTATGGAGGCGATAGATGAAGAATACGTCGTGAGTGTGGGTGTGAAAGGATCTAGCCTCGGGGGGTGTCTTCGTCGTGTGCAAGAGCAAGCGGGTGGGCAAAGAACAAATAAGGTGACCGGCCCATGAATGTAAAGTTGTTGCCGCTGTGTGCGCGGCGAACAAGTGCAAAAGCATGGTAAAGATCCCAGCTCCCTCGGCCTCGCCCGAAGACTTGTTTATTCTTTCCAGCTCAGGAGGTCTGTCGTCCCCGTTACGCGTTTGCTACTTCTTGGTTCCACGCCGCTGGGTAAGGTGGAGCCGTTTTGCGTTTGAAAGTTTCACCGAGGCTGTTTCAAGTTTCAAGGTGATGATGCCTCGCGCTCTTTTCTTTCTTCTGTCCGTCGCCTTATTGGCCAAAGCAAAACTGGCACCAGACTCACTCATCACCACACGCACATGCTAACGGTCCAAACCCTGCATATGTCGATAGGCAGCGGGATCGGAATGCCCCGGTAAGCGGGTTGCGGACGTTACAGACCAAGGGCCTTCAGCGACGCCGCATCATCGCCGGGAAGCAAGCAGCGCATAGCGTCCACCTCTGCTCAACACCACCATAGGCACAAAAGCCGGCACTAATGAGGAAAAAGGTGGATCGTTGTTAAGGTTAAGGGTTGCAGAGACCTGGTTTGTGGTCTGAGCAAGCGCCCGCATTACCACTCTACGCCGCCCGCCCATCCATCCCTATTCCACGTTTGCCAACCCAAACCACCACCACCACTGGTAAATGGGAATCCAAGGCCTTCTCGGCGCACTCAAGCCCATAACCACCCCAGTCCACGTTCGTGAGCTGCAAGGGTTGCGCGTGGGGGTGGACGCGTATGTGTGGCTGCATCGAGGCGTCTTTGGCTGCGCGGCGGAGCTTTGCCAGGGCAAGGACACGAAGCGCTACCTGCACGCCTGCTTTCAACGTTTAAATCTGTTGCTTTCCAATGGCATTGGCCACGTGTGCATTGTATTTGACGGTGGCCCCTTGCCAGCGAAACGCGGCACGGAAGATGAACGCCGTGCTCGCCGGGAGGAGAATCGACGAAAAGCTCTGCAGCTGGTGGCGGAAGGGAGGGCAGTGGATGCCTTTCCCTACTTTACCAAAGCGGTGGACGTGACTCCTGCCATGGCCAAAGAATGGATGAACACCATCCAAGCATCGGGATTGCAGAACGTGACGTGTGTGGTTGCTCCTTACGAGGCGGATGCGCAGCTAGCTTATCTCTGTCGGACAGGGCAATTAGACGCGGTCTTCACCGAGGACTCTGATCTGCTGGCCACGGGTTGTCCCCGCGTGTTGTTTAAGCTGGAAGAGGCCACGGGGATGGCGCAACAAATAGTGCATGCAGATATTTTCAAGGCGCCTATTCCAGGACTTGGGGACTTGCGGACGTGGGACGGGGAGGCGTTTTTGGTGATGTGCATATTGTCGGGGTGTGATTACCTTTCTAGTGTGGCTGGGCTGGGTTTACGTTCGGCTTATCGCTTGGTGCATCGACACAAAACGGCGACCAAGGCCATACGAGCTATGCGATTCGACGCTAAGCATAAGGTACCTGCTGACTACGAGGCACGTTTCCTTGAGGCCTTGAAAACGTTCAGGCACCAACGAGTGTTTGACCCCGTCGCGCGGGTCTTGACTCATGTTCATCCCCTACCACTTGACAACGCTAATGTACCTACTCACCCTACTGCTCCTGCTGCTGCTGCCGCTGTTTCTGCATTCGACTATTATTTGGGTCCGTGGATGGAGGATGCCTTGGCTGCGGACATAGCAGACGGCATGGTCGATCCCATCACTCTGGCACCATTCCCTTCCTCCCTTTTTGTTGCTCCCTTTGCCGCTACTTGTGCTGCTTCCGCCGTAAATGCTGCCTCGGCTACTGCTGCCTCCGCTTCAGCTTCGCAGCCGAAGATCTCCGCGTTTCTGACGGCAGCAAGACATCGGCAGCAGGAAGGCAAGGACAGAGACGGGGAAGCGACTGATAGTGTCGGCACGACTGCTGTTTCAATCTTCAGTACGGCTGTGAAGAAGAATGCTGTCTATCGTCCTAGGCTTCGCAAGAGCTCGGGGCCTGTGCCTTTGCGTCAAAACAACCGACTCACAAGCTATTTGAACAACAATGCGACAGCGACAGAAGCAGTAGCAGCAGCTATGAAAAGCAGCGGCAGCTGTGGTAGTTTCCGGGCTTTGCCTGCGATTTTTCGAAAGAGGAAGAATGTAAGCACGAACAGTGGCGGTAGCAGCAGCAGCAGCTCTGGTGCTGAGGGAAGCGATGCTGTGTCATTGATGCCCCTACCACCAGCAAGTCATGAGGACGCGCCTGACGAGGCGCCTGGAGGAGGAGGAGAAGGGAGAGCAACATCAGCCACAGGGGTTATGTCTCGCTTGCCGCGTCTTTCGTCCTGGTTTGGAGGGAAAGGCGAGAAGAAGGCTCACACAAAGGAGGATTATGGGTCTAGCGTGGGTTTGGGGGGATTGCCCTCCTTTTTGTCGCCCTCGTCCTTATCGTCATCATCATCATCGGTGGCACCACCACCATCGTCATTATCATCATCATCATCACCATCATCCTCATCATTGGCATCCTGGAAACGGCAACGAACATTAGGCGGTCGGCCCTCAGCTTTTGCGTTGCGGCGTTTTGCTTTTGGTGGTGGTGGTGCCACGTCAGCTGCAGAGGAAGAAGAAATGGAGGTAGGGGAGGGACTAGGGAGTAGGAGACCAACACGAGGGTTGAGCGACAGCAAGGAAGGAGCAGAAGAAGGGTATGGCTCTGATTCATTGCAGCCGCCAACACCGGGCACGCCCTATGGAGGAGCAGCTGCAGCAGCAGCAGGAGGAGCCGCAGTAGCAGCAGTACGTCCGCTCAGCCAAATTGACTTGGACGAAGCGGGTGATGATGACGGCGAGAGGGGAGTGGCAGTGGTGGGCAACGCAGCATCAGCAGCGGCAGCAGCAGCAACAAGCACCATCACCACTACCATGCAAGGGTCTGAACATATTAGTAGCACGACCTTAATTTCGTTTGAGCCTTTTTTGTATCAAAATGGTGATAATGATGCCTCTGATAGCTTGGATTTGAAAAGGGGGGTGGGAAAAAGCGTGACCACTGCTACCGCTTCAACTAAGGCTGTCAATGCCCCGGCTTCTACAGCTGCTGCTGCTGCCGCTGCCACCTTCTCTCAAGCCACCCCTAATTCCCGTCGCCGCGGACCTCAAGATCATCAAAAGCAGTCGTCAGTTGCAACAGCGGCAGGACGAAGAGGAAGAGTAGGAGAAGGAGGGCAGGTGAATGAGGGAGAAGGAGATATGTCTCTTTCGCTGAACGCGTTCAAGTTTGACGGGGATGAGCTTTTCTTTCCTCTATGATATCATGATTTTCTTTCCTCTATGATGTCATGATTTGCCAGATAAAGAGCCGGGGAGAAAGAAACGATCGGATGAAGGATGAAAATATGAAAGAAAGAAGATGCCTCGGAGAGGGAAAATCAAAGGCCTTTGCCCAAATTAAACGGAAAAGCACACATCCAGCCAATAACACAGTGTACCAAAAATTATGTCACAGAAATAATCAAGGCAAGGAATGAGAAATCGTGGAACAGATGCCGCGCTTCTCTAAAATCATAAGCAGCGAAAACTTGCCTCTCAAAAAGTGTGGGCCTTTGGTATGTTAGCGCATCTTTTATCTCGTCTCATTTCTTTTGGTCTCCGTGTAGGTAAATGTCTGTTTCAATACTCTTCCGTCTGTCTTTGACTCTCATCCTCTTCCTCCCACCCATTTATTTCCCGTCCTCATCTGACTCGCCGTAATTAGAGCAGCACATTTAAGAATACCCCTATTATTGGTACAATTTTGTGAGTAGATAGATCATCTCTCTATTTCCTCCGACATCATTTATTTACCCGCGAAAATCGCACACATGCACGTCGAAAAAACACGTCATTTACTTGGCAAAAGGATGTATTTCCTTCCTCCAGGAAAAAAAAAACAGCCTCCCTTTTGACTCCCTGTTAATTAATTATAATACGCGTCCTTGTTCCCGCCAAAAGAGCAGAGGGGCACCTCTCTCGCCCCCCTCCCTCTATCTCACTTCTCTCTTTTTACTTTCTCACACTCTCACTCTTTACCCGTTTTCAAGGCAATTTTTGCCTCCGCTTCTCTCGTATCTGATGATTTATATACTTTATAATCGTCTTATGCGCACATCGTTCTGTCAACATGACGCGATTTCCATCTCTCTAGGCAGGGCGAGCCTCCGCCTCCGCCGATTCCTCCTGCTTGCCGCCTTGGAAGGCAGCACCAGCCAGAATAGCCAGCAACTTTGTCTGTTGCTCCAAGGTAAGGCCACCACTAGAAATGGGGCTGCTGATGTCGTTATTGGACCCCTGATTGCTGAATATGTCGCTATTTTGGTGTACGAAGGGGACAAGAGGTTATGAAGGAAAAAAGGGGAATAGGCGAAAGGATAAGCGAGCACACAAGACCCTCCTTATCCCGTTCCCTTCTTCTTCCCTCCCCCCGTCGGCACAAACACAGATATGAACTTACCGAAGCGACCTCTGCAATTGCAAATCATGGACCTTCGACTGATACGTTACATACGGTTTCGCAGTCCTTCGCAGACCCGGAGCGATCAGAAGGTCATGGAACAACGCCCCCACCAACGCCCCCAAAATCGGCGCAAAGATATAGACCCACATTTCGTTCCTGGGCCCCGGGAGTGCTACTCTCCCATCCCCCATCGTCACCGCCACGAGCCTCGCTCCGAAGTCCCTTGCGGGATTGATGCATGCCTGCGTCGACGGGGCCACAACAGAAACGATGCTCACCAAGGACAAGCCAATTATAAGCGGCGCCAGCTCCTTATGCTTCAAGGTGTTCTGGTTGCGATCCACAATTGCCAGGATCAGAAACATCAATAAAAATGTACCAACAAATTCCATGGCAAATGCATGCTCAATCGAGCCTCCGGGGAGACGAGCGCTGTTCCCAACAGTGTGAGGAATTATTGCAGGATTGGGAAAGAACTCCCCATAAATCATCTCTTGCCCAATGCTAGCCACAGATCCCCGCACGATATTGTTCTCTTGCTCATAGGCAACGAGAAAGTCGTTGAAGAGCCCGAAGACCAGGAGGGCGCCCAGGAAGGCCCCGATGATTTGACTGACGATGTACCAGACGCACATCTGAGCGGTAAATTCCTTAGAGCGAAAAATTGCCAGAGTGATCGATACGGCCGGGTTCAGATGCGCTATGTGTGTAGGGGGGATGGAGGGAAATGGAGAGGTTTGAGATGTGGATTATAAGGGTAATGTTCATAGAGGCATGTGGCGGCATTTAGGAGCGAAGCGACCTGTGCCCGCGTCCTCTACACCACAAATTATACATATACGTAGGGGGTCGCTCATATACTTTTTGCATGCCGTCAAATCAGGGGGGCATGTGAAGGCTACAACCTGCCACGCCTTCCGGCAAGAACACGACGGGTCTATTTCGCCAACTACTCCCTTTCCCATTCCCTGTCGGGGCACGTACCAGTAGAGATGGAGGCAGTCACGTAGATGCCGAGTGTCAATGCCAAGCCCCATAGAAAAGCTCCGCCAAAGAGGTCTATGGGCGCATTAACGAGAACAGCGTTGGCCGTAAAGCCTAGGCCGAAAAACACGAGCAGGAAGGTGCCTGTGGCTTCCGCAAGGCAACTCGTCAACACCTTGTTTTTCCTGTACTTCTCTGTGAACGCAGTGAGGATGTCCTCGAGATGGCAACCCATTGCTTGCGCTGGAAATAGCTCTGTAGTTGAGTGTATTTGTAAGTGAGGCCGGGAGGGAGTTTTTCTGCTGGGCATGCATGGACAGACGGCTTTGCACGGCGCCCCACTAGCAATAATGATTGATGGACACGCAAGCTGGCACCTCACGCCTCATACATAAATACTCGCTGGTGACGTGTTTTTGTCCCCCTCCCCTCTGTTTTCTCCTTCAGCTTTCGAGCAAGGAAAAGGAAAGTCTGAAACGCTCAAAGGGCAGAAAGGGCTTACAAAGGGCCCATACAGCTGGCCCATTCTTCAACCGATGGCAGCTCTCTCTTCTCCTTTATAACCACCCTCTTAGTTCCTATTGCTCGTGTAGTCTCCAAATAAAGTTGCCTGCTCCCACCCACCACTCATAGTTTCCGCTGGCATGCATTTAATTCTTCACTCCTCATTTTTTTTTAGCCGCCCTTCCGCGTTCTTCCATGCTTTGGTTGTTGTCCAATCACGTGGTGTGATGCGACGACTACTATGTCATTAAACAGCGATGAACTATCAGTTAGCGGTGATGGTGGCGCCTTGGTGGAGATGACTTTTGGGCGTGAAAAAGGGACAAGAGGAGGAGGAAGAAGAGTGCTCGGTGCAACGATTCTGACGACCCCCCTCGATCCCCCCCTGCTGTGCATTTTACCTGCACTTCTGATTAGAGAGATGCCATCCTACCCTTACAACGATCTTCATTGCAGGATCTGTAGAGCCACTTGGAGACAATTGCCGCTTGAGGTTTACAAAGAAATCGTAGTACCTCGATATATTTAATGGATTGAAGCTCTTTTTGCTGGACAAATCTTCTATACATTTTAAAGAAAGAAGTCTCCTCCGCTCTTTCTTCGAATTTCTTATCAATGGTATGAAGGTGTCATGAATAGAGATATAAGAAGGCTATTGATTGAGAACTGCTACGACTCGCATGCTTATTGTAACGCCCATGTGGGTAAGGGCTGCTGGGATCGAAGAGTTTGTCAGATTGAAGGAGATATGAAAAAGGATACCTTTAATTGATAGAATGCAATGCATAAGAATACACGTGTCGACAAGCGCCCAGTATTTCGACTTCACCCACATAGTGTCTTTTAAGCTGTCTCTATATCCCTCCCAAAATATATACATATACTTATTTCCTTCCAGATCTCCGTCCCGTCCCAAATACCCTAACAATGCCACTATCCTTCTTCTCTGCACGGATACCAAACCCCAAGATATCTCCCGAGACTTGTCAGCTGCAACGTCTGAGTCATGCAATCTGCTTTTCTATCCCGATCGTCTCTCAATTCCTCGCATTCATGCCAGCGCATGCACTTTGGTGCAGCCGTGCATGTTCTCTCGAAACAAAAAGCCAGCACAAGGGGCCGCCGGCTTATCTGTGACCGTAATAGTGTTATATCGCACCCTAGAATTCAGATCTATCAATTCAATCACTAAAATCAGATAGGCAAACTCAGATACCCATATAGCTGACCCTCACACCCAATCCCCGTCTTCCCTCCCCATCCCTAATCCTCACCCACATTCAACACAATTCGTCCCAACACCTTCCCCGACCGCAAAGTATCAAACATCTCGTTAAGTTTCTTGAACGGATGCACATCCACATGGCAATTCACCTTCCCCTGCGCGGCGAAATCCAAAGCCTCCGCCAAATCTTGCCGGGTCCCCACAATACTCCCTCGCACCGTAATCCCCCGAATGACAATCTCAAAAATATTGAGAGGCAAGTCACCTTTGGGCAAGCCAACCATTACAATCGTGCCGCCTCGACGACACAGCCCCACGGCAGACTTGAAGGCGCCGATGGAGGGAGCGAGGCACAGGACGCCGTGAGAGCCCCCTTTGGTGGCCTTGATCACCTGAATGTGCCAATCAGGGAGGGAAGAAGGGGTAGGAGGGATTCGATGAGCCACGTGGTCTGACTGGTTCGCAGAAAAGTGAAACACACTGGGGACATAGGTAAACAATATGAGAAAATTTCCTAGTGTCATCCCTCCCTTCTTCCCCTCCTTCCCTCCTTACACGCGTCGCCACCTCCGGGTCCGTTGCCTCGAACGCCGCCTCCGCACCCAATGTGTCTGTGCAAAATTTCAATTTATCCGCTCCCACATCCAATGCCAAAACACGCAAACCCATGGCCACACCAAATTGCACGGCCAGATGCCCCAGTCCACCGGCGGCGCCAATGACTGTGAGGAACTGGCCGGGGCGAGCTTCGGTAGCTTTGATGCCTGAGTAGGTGGTGACGCCAGCGCAGAGGATGGGGGCGGCCTTTTCAAGGGACGGAGACAGGCAGAGGGGGAGAGTAATTGCGGGAGATATGCAAGTGAAGAAGAGTTAGATCCGGAGTTACAATAATTGAGTAGATGATGTGCTTAATAATTGTGCCTGGATACTTCACTGACGACCTCTCACTTCCAAAACAGCTTTCCCTCCATTAACCCTACCCTACCGTGACTTCAGACATACCTGTTCGAAGCTCACGGCATCGGGAATCTTCGCCACGTGTGCTGCAGGAGCCAGCGTATACTCGGCAAAGCAACCGTCGACCGAATAGCCCGTGTTGTCTTGCATGGGACATAGATTCTCATGACCCGACAAGCAATATTCGCAGGTGCCGCAGCTGGAATGAAGCCAGGGGATGCCCACGCGGTCGCCAATGGCAGCAACGGCATTACTCACACCAGGGCCGACGGCGACAATGATGCCCGCACCTTCGTGTCCGGGAATGAGAGGGAGCTTGGTGGGCGCAGGCCAGTCGCCATCGACGGCGTGGACGTCGGTCTGGTTTTAGGGGGATGGGTAGGTACGAGGAAGGAAGAGGGGTGATGGGATGAGGTGACGACGTAAGTACGACAGATAGCCATAAATCAGCAAGAACCATAAGTCAGCAAGAACCTCGCATGAAAGGCTGAATTTATATGATTGGGCGTTTTGAGAAAGACGTGCTGTCGGAATTCCCGCCTCTGCCCCTCTCCCAATCCTCACGCCAAATCCTCAACCTACATGGCAGACGCCGCTCGTGACAATCTTAACGAGGACTTGGCCAGGCCCCGGCGCCTGGACGGGGACCTCTCGCATGTCAAAGCGGTCGCCATGGTGGTCCGCCACACCTGCTAGCATGCAGGCCGGCAGATGCTGGGCGGCGACAGAGGTTGGAGACATGGTTGAGCAAAGTACGCAGCACGTGGCGCGGGCGACAAGGCAAAATAGACGCTGCGGTTTGTATGGTGTAGAGGTGCGGGAGGTGAGTGAAAGATGTGATGTGTCCCAGACATGCGTTTGTGTTGCATTGTTCTTGTAGAGCAACGGCACCTGGAAGATTCTTTTCGAAGAGTGGAGCAGGAAATGGCGAGAGACCCGCGAGAGGCGACGGTACCTAGCAAAATTTTATGTGCATCACATGTTTTAAACTCTCCCTACGAATACATTTGGCTCAATTGGTTGCATACATCCTGTTTTATGGTTCAGCAAATATCCCGCCCAAGCCAAACTCCCCACCTGACGTTGTCTCCCGCGTAGATAAGGGGCCTCAAAGGCCGCTTAATATTTGTTGTTTTCATTCATTTCCTTTTTTTTTTTTTCCGGGGGGTCTTCACTTTTCTTCCTCTCCAGAGCTATTCTGATGCCCTATCTAGTACGCTTCGTTACCCTGTCACTCATCCTTTCCTCGTAGTCTCATCGCTGCCACTATGTGTCCTACTGAAACTGAGAAAGGACCAAAAAGCAAGGTAAAACCTTCACACAGAAATGGAAATTTGTCCTTCTTTACCCCCCCTTGCCAACCCTGATTGCTCACCTACCCTTCTCTTCTCCCCCGAACACATTCTAGCGCTGCTGCCTGTTCTTCTTGCATATGTCCCTCTTCCTTCTCTTCACCGCGTCGCGGTGGAGGAAAACACCCAGGATTTAATTGCCGGGACTTTGAGCCAGAGGCCTTCCAAGTCGGTTTGAATGTTTTTTTCCAAATCCTTTTCCTCCTTCAATCCCGCCAAACGGGCGAGGTAGAGAGCCTTCACGGCACTGGCACGGGCTCCAGACCTGCGATCGAGATTGTGGGCACGGTAGAGTCAAAATTATACTTGAAATATGTGGTTGCTCCCACAGTCGATTCCTTCTCTTTCTTTCTACGCTGCACTTACTTGCACATGATGTAGGTGGGTCGGGGTAACTTAGTCAGGATCTTCACCAATGTGTCCGCATCGGATACCATCAAAGAGTCCACCTTGAGAGGGTAATGTTTCATCTCTATTCCTGCCGCATCGCCTAGTTCCTTCAAGCCTTGGAATCCCTTCTTTGTCTCATCCTCGTCGTTCTCATAGGCGATGTCACCATTGGAATCTTATTATTTGGGGGGAGAGGGACATGAGATTGAACAGTTGCATTGAATGTGGCAAAGGAGGGGAAGGCAGCATCAAGGGCAAATTCAAACAATCGGAGAGACTAACAGTTGAACAAATTTGACGACATGGTGAAATTTAAAACATTGGCTCGGGTGGAAGGGGTGCACGAAAGAAGGGAGTGGCACCACAAATGTGGGTCCATGTCATGCATGATGCAAGGCAGTCCGCAGACACCTACCGCACACTCAGATGTAAGATGTGATTTGCTCACCTGTGGCCAGGTACAAAAGGCTCCAGTGTTTTCGGATGATGGCAAGTGCCTCGTCTTCGCTCCCGATAATCTTTCCGACATCGATGCCGTTGGCAGGCGGGGCTGCGCTGTCGGCATACGCCGGGCCAGAGGTCCCCGTCACGACGGCGGCCGCACCGAAGAAAGCCGTACCCACAGTCAATAAGGCATCCGCACGTGACATAGACTCCGCTTGCATCGCCGTCACCGTCATTGTCTTTTTGATCTCCGTCGGGTGCAGGCTGCGCGTTGCTGTCTGTACATGTGTTGGGGGCCTGCACCATGGGATGGGGACGAATGCCTTGTGCACGCGACTGTTACAAGAGGACGCGGCGTACCTGATATGAAGGCATCACGAAAGCACTCGTGTCCAGGACGACGCTAGCCAGCGCCAGAAGGAAGGCCCAGATGTGAGACATGAATGAGAAAGTAGGCAGGAGGACCGTGACGTTGATCCAGCTGGTGGTGTGGTGTACGAGCGTGAGGGACGTTATTGCGATGCATGAATACTAGATACCTGGACCGAAGGAATGCCACCGAGGAACATAATAGTTGTGAATGAACTCCTATAAAACGACGCATACTTTAGCATTATTATCCTGGTAGGGGAGGTGAGACATACAGACAAATGCATATGGCCGTACGGCTTCACTGCAGTGAAGAAGCAATGTGAATATCTCTCGTGGTCTAGAGCTCTCTTTTCGGCAGTCAACAGCTTTTCATTTTCACCACTGCCCATGTCAAAGCACACACTTGCACGCAAACACAAGCAAGGACGCACAGAAGGCAAGCCATGGCTTTGTCGTTTTCCGGTGTCGCAAATCTTCCTCGGCGATGCTTCAAACCCTGCTCTTCCATGCCACGCCCTACGCGACCCACGGTAAATCTCCGTCCGCATAAGACTAGACGTTAGGCGAATCAGGACCTTTCACATGAATTATACTTGTAAGAACTGATATTTAATACCTTTAAAAGAAAATTGGTCCTCCAAAGAGGCCAAAATAGAGGTTGGGTAGGGGTGTACTCCGACATGGGCCTTTGTACTCGACTCCTCTTGCCAAAGTCAAAAAGCCGCACACAAAAACATTTTCTCTCGAGCCCCAAAGAATGATGTGCATGAGTTACATGTCTTTCACTCCTTTAGAGTTGCCATAGTAGTTACGGAGTTTGACTGACCACTGCTTCAGTGCGTCAAACACAGTGCGTCAAATGTGTCCCAGGTATAAAGAAAAGGACAAACGAAAAAATCTATACTCGATTGAACTTCATACACATAAAAAAACTTCACGGATCCGACCTACCGGATTTGAGCCGGTGACCGCCCGATAATCGAACATGCGACCTACAATGGGTCCCTCTACAGTCAGGCGCTCTACCAACTGAGCTAAGGTCGGAAAGTACGCAATTCCAGTGCTTCTATCTTATAATTATCCATATCAAATACAAATTTGACAGCAAGGAGTTTATTTCCCATATGCAGCCATCAAAATGGGAAGGAAGACAGGCAACACAAGCGCTAAAAATGGGCGTGAGTACCAGATTAAATCCGCGACATGACCTGTGAGTTTGTCCCCTCTACGACACTGGTCCGAAGGGGGAGAGAGGAGTGCTATTTCTTCACTAATATCAAAATTGAGGAGCAGAACTCGGAAGACAAAGACCCTCGAGGGTCTCATGTCCTTAAACCCGCCCATGAAGCGTGTTGGAAGAGGTACTAACCGAGAGCAACGCGGAAATCTAAGAAAATAAGGAAATCAAGAAATCAACCTCCCCCCTCAACCTTAATAGATGTTTTTTGTTTCAGACAGTGACTAACGGACCGACTTTTCACATTTGAAGGGACGTCACGTGCTAGTACATTGTTGTACGACATAAAGCACACACAACTACACGCAGAATCTGCATGTGGTACTTGTTCACTGCCCTTCTATGGTCGCCGGTCAAGCTCTGACAAAGCGTTATTCGCCGGGACAATAATCTCAATGTTATCATCAAGAAGGAAGCTTATTCCATCTCCTTCCACCACTTTATCCATTCACAGCCTGCCGACACCACCCCCGCCGCATATGTCCATATATTGCACAGTCGTCTCACTTTGCCCTTGATGGCCGTCTTTGCCCGCTTCTGCGTCTCGGATGCGGGAAAATTAAAGCTCCGACCTCCCACTCCCCATCAGAATCGAGAATCAAGAATCAAGCTTCAAGAATCCCACTCCGGGAACTCTAAACAGACGGCCGACCTCGCAATCAGTGTTGCATTGTCGACAAAGTGTGTTGGAAAGGACGTGTATGCGGCAGAGGCCGATCTTTTATCTCTTAAATTCCTCTCTGCCATACACACCCACTTCCAATACCCTTCCCCACAGCAATTATGGCCCCTAACCCGCTCACCGCCATGGTGGAGAGGGTCCAAGCCGTCCTTCCCGCTCATCTCATTCCCATCGTTGCCACCGTCGTTGTTGGGCTTCTGACACTCATCCTGTTCGCGCGCGTCATCGAAGACCACATGAGCAAGGGCGGCGCCGAGACCTTCTACCCCACCAATGCCCATACCCGAGTTCTCAGCTACAAGCTATTTACCGGCGGTTTAAATAAGGGGAAAAAATGGCAAAAGGAGGTACAAAAACCAGGTTTTCAACTCTGTGATCGTGTCTTGTCCGCACAACTACCTCTCGTGCCCAGCACGCAGCACGTCGCTGACATGGTTCGTGTCTGCGAGCTCCCGACCTCCGACCCTTCCTCCCATCCCACGCACCTCCCCTTCATCTACCCGGCCGTGTTGATGGTTTATCCCAACTGTCTACTCTTCACCAAGCCCGAGTATCCCTTCCCTGCGGTGGGCTCTGTGCATGTGTCGAACCGAACGACGATTTACCGCCCGTTGAGCGTGGAGGAAGAGTACGCGGCCTTGATCAAGGTGGACCCGGTGGTGACGCCGGCGAAGAAAGGGACCGAAGTCACTTTTATTTCGATGTTGCACGATAAGGCAGGGGCGTTAGTCTGGAAAAATGCGAGTACCTTTTTGGTATTGCATAAGCGGATGGCGATTATGACTCCTAGGTGAATAGAATTGTTGGGAAGTCTTGGGGAGGTGGGAGAGAGGGAAAGTGGGAGGGTGCGAGTCAAGACAAGCCCACGAGCCTTCTTGATTCGCATATCGTCTAATCCACATGATACTGTTTAGTTTCCGCAACGCTTCCATGCATCATCTCACCCTCCCTTCATCGCTCTCCCTCCCTCTCTGTCTCTCTCCGCACAGCGTCAAACCCGTTCGTGAGCGTCAACCCCCCACCTCCACACCTCCCGTCCTCGACACGATCTGGGCCCTTCCCCCCAATATGGGTCAGCGATATGCCGCCGTTGCCAAAGACAACAACCCCATCCACACTTCCAGCTTGGCAGCGAAGGCTTTCGGTTTTCCGGGGGTGATCATGCATGGAATGTACTTCATCGTCCGCGCCGCCGCCGAGTGCCAGGCAGTGGTCTCCAAAAGGGGTAAGACTTTAACGTACCCTGTGGAAGTAACGGCAAAGTTTGTGCGGCCGGTGGTGTTGCCCCAAAAGGTTGGCTTCAAGATCACCCCGACAACGGACCCCGGGGAAGGAGGCGCGGTGGGAGGAGCGGAAGGAGGGAAGGGGGCAGCGCCACATTTTTTGCGATATGAGGTGTTGAATAAGGCAGGCAAAATTGCAGTGGAAGGCGTTTTCTCGTGTCGAGTGCAGGGATAGAGAGTTATGCTTGATGTGTGAGAAGAGAAGAGAAAAAGTAATTGTAGCAGCACTAGCAATGGAGACTAGTGAGCGATCTTAACAGTAGATAAGAGGACCAGTGGCAGAAGCAAGATCTATAGCGGCAGCACCAGAATGCGAGAGTTAATCTGAGTTATGGACTATGTTCAGCCAAACAAACAGGCGGGTGAAATCAGGAGAGAGGAAAGTCTGCGACCTGTACCAATCAGGCAGTGTCGGCTGCAAACGAAAGACGGCCAGGCCTGGCCTCTGAAACTTTTGAGGCCGTAGTAGTCTCGAAAATTGAGTCTGTTTGGCGTGAGAATTCGTGTATGCGCACGCGGCACGACATGCTATTTACCATGCAACCGATAAAAGGTATGGTCCAGCCAGACCAACGACAGTGAGCGGCGGCCTAGAATTCAGAACTAACGATTGTGAGTAGTGGCCTCATGAAACAAACTGAAGGAAAGGTCGTACAGAGGTTTAAATATCCGTATTGACGAGGTAAAATGAGGCAGGCGAGATTGGATAGAAAAGAGGGATACGATGTTGTTGGCTGATGCGAGCTTGGTTTGTTTGGGAAGGGGCGACTGGCTTTGAGAGCGCATTCTTACAATGTATGGTGATAGGAAGTATAAAATCAAAGTGAGGGATTGTGCTTCGACAAGATCAAAAGGAGGTCCTCCACAAGATAAAAAAGGTGACCAAATGGAATGTTTTATCTAACTCATTGAGTTGTGAACGACTTGCTTTTCAAATAAGCTGTTGGCCAACCTTCCCCAGGGAAGAGTCAGTGGTGGGTGAGATTTCTTAGAGTGAACTCAATGAATCAGATTATCCCAAGCCTCTTCTGAGAAGTATCGGCCATATCACATGTTTTTCGGAGAAAAGGAGGAGTGCTCGCTGATAAAATCCGACCCGGAAAATGAGATTGCTCATAAAAAACACAAAAGCACTGCGTTTAAACCCTCAAATGCGCCCAACACACCGGTACAGACTACATCTACAAGACAACCACGTCGTGCCTTAGCCTTCACATCCCCTTCCCCAGTGGGTCACTCTCTTCGCCAAAAAAAAAAACATGCCGCCTCCCACCGCCTTCCTCCTTTTTCTCGCAGCACTATCACTCGTCATTGAGCCCACCCACGCATACCAACCACACCACAAGCCATGCCGCCAGCAGCAGCACCATCGCAAAGACGCCCTCCAACGCACGACAGGAGCTGCCGCTGTGGCTGCCACTGCTTTCTTCGGTCCCTCGATAATGATACCACAGCCCTCAACGGCAGTCGACAAGGCCGAAGCCGGAAGCCCGGTTCAGCCTCCTCCTTCTGCCCCCACCCAACCCCAGAGCAAGCTTCTTCAAAAGTTCCTCACCACGGATCTGACCAGCCCGGGCCTTTCAGGTTTTGGTGGCGCCAAAGTTCTGTTCCTACCTCCTTTTTTGTTCGGAACCTGGAATGCCACCCTCTGCCTCAAGAGCATCGAGCTCCCCCTTGGAGAGCGCTTCGTGCCCCCCCAAGTTCTCCGCTCCCTCAACGCTGTAGAAATAGAAAAACCCACCTCATTCCTACTCCGATTCTATTCCACCCTGCCGGACACGACCGAGAACACTTTGCGTGTCACGTTGGGAGAAGTGCCCAAATCGGAAGTTGTCCCTGATCGTGTCTACAACACACGCTCCGTCCTCGACGCCTTCTACGGGTACCCCGCCGTGGGTGAAATTGATTATGACCTGGCAAAAAATCCTTTGAGAATGGACGTGGCTTTCGCGACCATGGGTCCTGATATGAGACCATTACCTTCCAGGAGACAGCAATTGTTATTTAACAACCTGCAGAGCGAACGGGTGCGGCCCGATGATTTATTTGTCTGTTCTGAGTATGTCCGCACCGTTACAGTGGGACCGGGAAGAAGGGTGACTGTGACAGATTCAGAGACCTTGTCGCAATATGAGTTGGTTAAAGAGGGGAGGATAGAGGGGAAGCAACGCGTGGCGCTTTATTTGACACCAAATCCCAACACTGCGGAAGGAGCATTATTTTTTGAGACGAACAATAAGGTACTTGTCATCTCTCTCCCTCCCCTTTCCTCTATCTTCCTCCTCATCACCCTCTCTCTTCTCTCTCACTCTCTCCTTTTTCCCTTCTTTCTCCGCACTAACGTACCCCTCCCTCCCTCCCTCCCT
>AFGM01001211.1:0-11152 GCA_004335455.1 Nannochloropsis oculata CCMP525
TGCCCCTCTCCCTCCGGGGCCAAGCCCGGCTCCTCCATGTCCTTCATGTGCAGACCCCCATACAACACAGCCACCTTCTTGGCGCCACTTTTCAACGCTTTCTCCACATCAAGCACCACCTTACTGTTCCTTTCCAACACCAACACCTCCGGGGCTGGGGACGTTTGACTACTCGTCAGCATCTGCGAGAACGCCAACCGCCTCAAAGTCAAGAGATCTCCATGCACCACAGCCCCAACCATGCTTCTCAAAATCTTGCTAAACCCACCTGCCGGAGGGTACTGCCGTGCCCAGTCCAACAACAGAAGCTGCAGCTCTGGTGCTGGAGTCAACCACATACACAAGCGCAGCAATCGGAAGGGGAGGGCCGAGAGATTGTTTCGCATGAAGAGGAATTTCGGTAAGACTTTCCCACGGGAAGTAAATCCATCCCAGAAGATTTGTGCCATTTCCTGGAGGTGGGCAAAGCGACTTTTGGTCGTGTCGTCCAAGGCGCGTTCGCCCCGAGCGCGTTGAAGGAGACAGAGTTGTTCGCGCGTGATATCGGAAAGGTACCAGTTTTTCTTCCCGAAAAAATGCATGTTGTCCAGTTGTGGTTCGAGGCCGTGAGCAGAGGCAAGGTTCCGGAGGGCGTCGGTGGCGGCGAGCTCGACGCCGAGCTGCTCTTTGGCGGGCCAACGGTCGTCCGTGTTGTCGGTTAGGACGTTTCCTTTTGAGGTGATCATTTCGTAGAGCACCACGTCACAATCCGCGCAGGCGGCTTCCAAGGCCTTGAAGTATGTGGAGTCAGCGATGTGCACGCTCCCGACAAGACGGACCCGGGCGCTGTCGGGGCCGCCGGGTTGTTGGAGTTCGATTGTGGCGGTTTGGAAGGTGAAGCGGTCCGTGGCCTCGTCAAAGGTCAGACGGAAAGGCCCGCTGTCTTCCGGCACGAGGTCGAAAGAAGTAGGGGAGGAGGGGGATATGCTTTCCCAGGGGGAAGAAGAAAAGGGGGGAGAGGAGGAGGAGGAGGAGGTGCTGGCGGAGGAAGGCCAGGAGGAAGGGGGGCTGACGCTGCTGCTCGTGGAGTCGAGCAGGCGGGATGTGAAGGGCAGTAGAGGACGCTTTCCGGGGGAGGATGAAGACGTTGACGGCGAGGAGGACGAGGGCGTGGGCGGCGGCTGGCTTCTTTGAAAGGCCTGGGTTGGACGGATAAAGAGGACCAAAGACAGGGCGAGGGGGAGCAGGAGCATGGGCAGCAAGGGGCGTGATAATGATGCTGCACACGGCGGCGAGCGCACCGAGACGAGGGCAACTCTAGCCCTAGTACCACGACCGCTGGGACACGGCACCATTTGGGACCTGTGTGTTGTGGTGATGCATGTCGATGTCAGGAGAGGATGCACGTGTGAGGTGAGAAAGTGGCAATGCAGTGTCAAATGCATCGCGGCGTTGAAGCAAATTCGCGAGCACCTCCCCGCTCCTGTTCTAAACCTACGTGCTCACAGACCCACACTGCATATAAGGTATAACCATCATCATGGCGACGACGAGCATTATACGAGCTTTATACTACTGCCACCGATACCGATGACTCATATATTTTCCCCCATGAAAGACAATACAGAGAGAGAGAGCACGCGTTCTGGTACAAGAATGGCCCTCCACGCCGTCACACGTCGCCTCCTCACTTGCCCTGCCGCCACCACCTGCGTCCGAGTCACGACCACCAATTATTTGCAGTCTCAGCAGCAGCAGCGGGCCTTCGTGGTCCTCGCCGCGGCGGCCAGAAAGACAGCCCCCTCTCAGCATCCTTCCATCGATCCTTCCTGCCACTTGCTCCTCAAAATCACGCCGTTGCATCGTCCTTTCTCCACAGCTGGTGGCGAAGACAGCACCAGCAGCGGTAGTAGCAGCAAAAACCATGAGCCTCCCCATTTCAAGCTTATTCTCCCCGATATTGGTCAGAGCACCAAGACAGGCCACGTGACCACCTGGCGGAAAGAGGAAGGGGATCTAATCAAGAACGGGGACGTGGTTTGCGAGGTGGAAATGGACCAGTTTAACGTGGGAATGGAAATTGACGATAAAGGCTTTCTGGCGCGCATATGTACGTATTACTTAAACTTTCTCTGCCAAACAGTCTTCCTTTGTCTCACGTTCCCATCCCCTCTAAGCCCCTTTCTTTTCATGCCAACCATACCGTCCTTTCTCTCGTCTATTGCTCACAAATACAGTGGTGCCAGCCGGGACGCGCGACGTGCTCGCGGGCGAACCTTTAGCCGTATTCGTCTACGAAGAGAAAGACATCGACGCCTTCAAACAACTCCCACGCTACCATATCAAGGGGGGTGAGAGAGGGGGGGAGGGCGCGGCAGTAGCAGCAAAGGGAGACGATGAGATTGCGGTGGATGGGGTCACATTATTGAAATTTTTGCATAAACTGGCGCGGAACGGGTCAATCAAAGACAAGGGTGAGAAGATGTAGTGAGAGATGTAGGGAGCGATGTCGGGAGGGAGGGAGGGAGGGAGGGAGGTGTACACATGGTTTGTCTGTAGCATGGAAACGTATCAGCATTCTATTCCATGACCACCGGCCCCCTCCCTCATTTCCGTGTCCAACCCACTACTCCTTCCCCTGTTAACAGAGTTTTCCAAGAGCCTTCAAGCCCTGGCCCGGCACGAAGACAAGCAGCTCCTCCGTGTCTTCGAGGCAAGTTTTGAGGGGGAGGGCCCTCGGAGAGAAGAGGATTTCGATGTCGAGTTTTTCCTGGAAGAAGGCAGGGGTATTGTTCGGGAGTTGAAGGAGGAGGAGGAGAAGGAGAAGACTGCTGGAAAAGGCAGTGTGCGTGGTAGTAGCAGTCGTGCTGGGGAGGAGGTATGAGAATGGACGGGGTAATTAATTTATGTGAAATTTTGTCTGTCAGTCTTGGAGGTTTCGAGGTTGCCATGAAGACAGTAGGAAGAGACGACGACGAAGAAGAAGAAAACGAAGAAGGACCACAAGAAGAAGAAGAGGGCAGGGGGATAAACAAGCAGGAGATGTGAGCTCAAATCTATATATATATCGATGCTTCTAGCACCGGAAGGCGTAAGAGGGTTTCCTCTTTGTGGAGTTTGTCCCCTTCTCCTTTCCTTCTTCAGTCTATTCTAGCGAAAAGTTGTCTGTCTCAAGCTTTACTTTGTCTGTCCTTTATTTACAATAAAAGGGAGCTTTCCTCCCCCCCCTCCCTCCCCCCCTTCCTTCCCGCTTTCCTTCGATGCTCCTGTTTGATGTGGTCCGTCGCTCTTGAACGAGACGAAGAGAAAACAGCAGCGGTGTTGGCAACGGAGAAGAAAGAAGAAGAGGGAATGGAGAAGGGGTGGGCTGCAAGAAAGCCAAACTCTCATTATCTGCGCGCGCGGAGGGGATGGAGGTGATGGAGGAAGGAAAGAAGAAAGGCTAATTAACTATTTGTGGTGAGGAGTGGGAATGGAAGGGTAGTGGGGAGAAGAGGAGCAAATAAATATATATAAGGCAAGAAAAAAGAAATATCTGCCCCATTTTCTCACACACGCAACCCTTCACACCCATCACATACTCACGGGCACTCACGTTCCATCATCGTCGTCCAGTCCTCCCCCCATGTAAAGCGCCGCCACCCGTGCCTCTGGCCCTGCTGCCGCGTCCAGCATCACAGCGCATGCCGGCATTGCTTGTCGTCGCAAAGTCATTCCGAACTCATGCTGGCGTTGCATGCGGATGTTTCCCCGTGAGGCCGGGGGCATGCCGGAGGCTGTCCGAGAGGGTCCTGCTAGTGATGCCCCTCCCCGGCCTGTACTTATTCTCTTACCCGCGCCTTCACCCAGACCGCTGCTTGTCCTCAAGGCACTCCGGACATTGCGTATAACAAAGGCCCCAACGGTCCTCATCGTCGTGTGACCGGCGCTGTATGTTAGTGGTAGTCGAGGAGGGGGGGAGGAGGTTTTGAGTTTTCATTGGATACCGGCTCGACAGCGGAAGCCAACGACGTAGCCTGACAGCCAGCGCCAGTGGAAATACAAGACGAGAAAGAGGTAGAGATGCTGCTGCCGGTTATGGGGTTATCTGCGGCAGCCGCTGCGTGACGAGCTGTCAACAGCCGTGAGGGTTTCTATGATGAGCGAAGGAGGGTGCAACCTCACAGTCTTCTTCTTGCAAATGCTGCCCTCCGTTTGCCACCCCCACCACCACAAGGCAACTCAAAGTTCGGTAACATTAGTAGCAGTGGGATTTTGACCACCATCCTTTTCCTTCTGACTCACCTCTCCCTCCCAAATACTCAGCTCCAGGCACAGGCTGAGCCCTCCCTTCGCCCTCCCTCCCCCAAGCCACCCCACCACCTTCTTAGGCAGCCCTCGCCTCCACCGCAAGCACCATGGCCAAGAAAAAGGTTCTACTCATGGGTAAATCCGGCTCAGGCAAAACATCCATGCGCTCCTTCATCTTTGCCAACTACATGGCGCGGGACACGATGCGACTGTCGCCCACCCTGGACGTGGAGCATCACCACGTCCGGTTCTTGGGGAATTTGGTCTTGAACTTGTGGGATTGCGGCGGGCAAGACGCGTTCTATGAGTCGTACTTTGATAGTCAACGCGACTTGATTTTTCGGAGTGTGGAGGTGTTGATTTATGTGTTTGATGTGGAGAGCGCGGATACGGAGAAGGACCTGAGCCATTTTGTGGGGGTGCTTGAGGTGCGTAAGACGGGAGAGGGGATGGAAAACGTTTAACAGCAGTGTATACGTGTACGCATTTTTTAATGCTATTTAGTGTTTGTACTTGTTGATTGGTCATCTTTCGGTACAATTGCTGTGGGAGAGGATATGCTACCGTCATTGACTTGATTTTTCTTATTTCTGCTCCCGTGCTCTCATGCCGTCCCTCCCTCCTTCTCTTCCTCTACTCCTTCCCCTGTCCCTCCTCACAATAGGCCATCGACCAATACTCCCCCGACGCTAAACTATTCGTGCTCATCCACAAAATGGACCTGGTGGCCGAGGACGAACGGGAGGCCGTTTTTTTGGACAGACAAAAAATTATCTTGGGACAGGTAACGCCGCAATTTAATTTTTCAGTCACGTTTTTCAAGACGTCCATCTGGGACGAGACGCTTTATAAGGCGTGGTCGAGTATAGTGTACTCGCTTATTCCGAATGTAAAGGTATTGGAGCACCAGTTGGAGAGCCTGTGTGGGATCTGTGGGGCGGATGAGGTAGGGAGGAGGGAGGGAGGGGAGGAGGAAGGGCGAGATGGGAGGGAGGAGCAGGTGATTGGCTAGGGGATGGTGTCGCTTTCATGAGACAGCGCATGTTGCACAAGTTTGCTTTGCTATACCTCATATATATATGTACACATACGTTGCCAAGTAGGACTAGAACTGACCTCCCTTCCTCCTCCATCCTTCCCTTCTTAGATGGTGCTTTTCGAAAAGGCCACCTTCTTGGTCATTTCCCATGCCACCCACACAGCCCACACGGATGTGCATCGATTCGAGAAGATATCCAATATCATCAAACAATTTAAGCTCAGGTACGACCGGCGACGGCGGAAGAGAGGAGGGAGGGCGGCAGAATCACAAGAGGCTGTATTGGAAAATTAGGTTCTTAAACGTCCGCGTTCTTATACCGTATAATGCCTTAAATTTATGATTAGATAGCACTTGCCTCTTCTGTCTACATCGCCCTCTTCTTTTTTCCATTTACTTCACACTATCCTCCGCGCACATGACTCAAATTTAAAACAGCTGCGGCAAGACACAAGCGCAATTTCAGGGCATGGAAGTGGGCAACTCCGCCTTTACGGCGTACATCGACCTGTTCACCAGCAATACCTACATCATGGTAATTCTCTCCGACTCCCGCATCCACACCACCACCACACAAATCAACGTCAGGGCAGCCCGAGCGGCCTTTGAGAATTTTGTGCCTTAGACAATAGGTGGGGGGTAGAAGGATGGGGAAAGAGATGTGGCAATGTCTGCCTTTGTATAGAAATGTAGTATATACAAAATGAAATTAAATAGCACGTGCATAAATTACGATTATCTGGCTTTTGGCGCACGCTCAACCTCCCCACCTTTTGCGCCGCCTTGCTTTTTCCAGCTTTTGCCTTTCCTCCCCGTCATCCCTTTTTGGGTGACCATAGCCCCACTATCCTAACACTACGCTCAAACCTGCTCCACCTTAACCCTTCCGTCATTTCAAACCCATTCATATGCTCTGTCGGCCTTCTCTTGCCCCACACAGCATCGCCGACGGGCGAACGACGAACACAGAAAAAGAGCGAGCATCAAGGGCGACAGCGTTTAACACACCACTTACGCCTCTCAACCACCCACGCACCCGACAGATGTGGGAGGACTATGATTATGTCGGTGTCAGTGAAAATGACCCGCCGCCCCGGCAGCCACAGAAGGAGGAGGAGCAGGCAGAAGAAACGCAGCAACCACCCCCCATATCAACCGAAGAAGCGGACGCTCTGCGTAATCGGGTGCGGGGCGAGCTGGTCAACCTGCGCCTGTGGCTTTTGGGCCAACAAGGCTGGAAGGAGTTGCACGGGAAGCTCGTGCCGCGCCAGGAGGACAGGGGCGCGGGGAGCAGTGGCAGCACCAGCAATCCGCTAGACCTCCGGGGTCTGTACGAGTACATGCGAGGGCATTTGGAGCTCTTTCGCGACTTTCTGGCCTTCTTCTATGAGCCTGGTAGCAACGATATGACGCCTGCCGCCATACAACTCAAGAAGACCCCGCCGCCAGTACAAAAAACGGCTTTCGCTGCAGGCGTGGCTTCGACGATGACGGGAGCACCAAAGTCAGGCGCAGCAGCAGCTATGCCCGCCTCTACACAAAGAGTCCGACGGCCTGCCGCATCACAACCTAAGCCAATAACTGCCCCTGCTTCTGCTTCTGTTCCCACCGCTGCTCGCAAAAAGCCAGCGGCCGTGGCAACACAACCACCGCCGCCGCCGCCAACGGTGACGACGAAGGCCTCTACTAAAGCACCGGTAGTCACGGCCACGAAGAAGCAGCAGCAACAGCAGCAACAGCAGCAGCAGCAGCAGCAGCCAAAAAATAAGCAAAAAATAGGTCTCACCCCCCGGCCAGCTCCTTCCGCTTTTGACCCCGCGAAATATGAAGCCGATTTTATGTCCGAGCATACCCCAAGCAGCTTGGGGTTGGCCTTGGAAGAGGTGGCGTCGAACGAAGAACTCCAGGTTTATTTCACCACCGTCTCGAATGCCTGGAGTCAGCTCTACCGCGTGTTGAACCAGGCCGATCGTCGGATAGGACAACGCCAGAAGTTTTTCTTCAAATACGGACGGACGGCGGCCGAAGCTGTGTTTTTTAATACCATGTTGGCTTTCCTGAAGTGGTTGCTCGACCCGGGAGGGCACCCGCAAAGGAAGAACATGAAGGGTGACGTGGCAGCGGAGGGACAGGGGGAAGGGGAGGTGTTAGAGGTGCCCGAGGAGGAGGTAAAGGAGAGGCGGGATTTGATTTTGAATCATTTGCATGCGTTGGGGACGGGGCCATTCCATGAAAAGATCGTAGCGGCGATGAAGAGAAAGACGCCACCACCGCCACTGCAGCTGGTGGTGGAGGAGGAAGAGGAGCAGGAAAAAGAAGAGGAGGAAGAAACAGAACAGGATCACAAAGAGGCACCTCCTCTCGTGCGCCATCAAAAAGCCGCAGCTGCTCCCAAGGGTAAGGCCATGGGCAAGGCCAAGGGGAAGACCCGAGCTGCTGCACCCCCTCCTCCGGCGCCTGCGCAACACAAGACCCCTCCTTCTCCTCCTCTCCCACCTTCCGTCCGCACCCGCGTTGTCGCTAAACGCAAGCGACCTACCCCTGCCGCCGCTGCTGCTACTGCCTCCGCCTCGGAAGGTGCTGCGTTCGCGCAGACCTGTCTAGGCTCGGAACGATTTTTCAAGAAGCAGCTTCCGGGGGGAATAAGCAGGGGCTTGGTTGGCTTAGAACCGCCGATGGCATTGCTGAACCAAGCAAAGAGGCTGGATGTGCCGACTATTCAGGAGGTGCGTTCAATTGTTTGCTCCCTCGTGCCTTCTCATTCGGATGAAAGGAAGAAGTTGGAGGATCGATATGTTGCCACGTTCCCTGCGTGGGTGGATGATTTGCTGGCAGGTTTTAATTTACTCCTTTATGGGGTAGGTTCAAAGAGGGCAATCTTGGAACGATTTGCAGAGCATCTGAGGAAGGAGGGAGCGGTGGTAGTGGTGGATGGGTTGGACCCGAGGGCGGGGAAAGCGAGTCGATTGTTGGAGGTGGCGACAGAAATGGGGCATGGCCCCGAGCCCGCAGTGGATGAGGCAACAGCAGAGGGATGGGCGGGAGTGGAGGCTTTGTGGGCCGCAGCGGCGGTGGGGGGAATGAGGGCTGAGAGAGAGGAGGAATCTTTGGCAGGGTCTTCGTCCTTGTCGGGACGGGAGATGAGCTTTGGGGGAGGTGGAGGTGGGGGGGGAGGGGGAGGGTTGTTCTTTCCTTCCAGTCAGGGCAAGCGCCGGCAGAAGACGGAAGTGCGTTCTTGTACCTTGCGCTCGGCGCAGCAGCAGCAGCAGGGGAATCCGGACGTGCCCTTGTTTTTTGTGATTCATAGTTTGGATTGTCGAAGTATGTGGCAGCATAAGGGGGGGCATAGCATGCTGGAGGCCTTAATTGAGCTGGTTAATCGTCCAGGCGTGCATTTGGTGGCGTCGGTTGATCATTTGAATTCGCCATTGCTCTTCTCTGCGCAGCATCTTGAGGCGTTGAGTTGGGTTTGGCATGATGTCACGACTCTGGCACCGTATGTGACCGAACTAGCTGCTCATTCCAGCGAGAAGCACGGGGACCAGTCGTACCTGCCGGCAGGGGAAGGACTCAAGTACCTGCTGCAATGCGTGACAAAGCGGCACCTGGAACTGCTACAGTTCCTCGCTGTCCGTCAGTTAGAGGAGGAGGTGCAGGAGGCCAATCGTCGCGTGGAGACGGCGGCGGCCAACAAGCGCCGGCGGAAGGAGGAGGCAATCAACGGTGCGGGAGGGAGAGTAGGTGACGCGGCGGGTGCGGCACCAACATCAACAGAAGGCGGGATCACATTTGAAGATTTGGCGCAACAGTGTGCGGATAAAATGATTTCACGAAGCCACGGGAACCTCCGACAACTTTTTGATGAGCTTTTGGACCATCGCCTACTCAAGAGCAAGGGCATGGGCACCAAGACCCGCTATTGGATACCGCGTTCCACAGCAGAGCTCAAGATGATTGCCAATTTCCGCGAAAAGTAAAATCAAATGAATGATATGCGGTGCGGCATCTATTTTGAATACATGGCGGAGGCCAATTGGTAGAAGGAAGCTACCATGGATTCGTTTCGGAAACGGACGGCGTTTCCCCCCTAAACTGTCAAAAAATTGACCTTGAGTCATTGCACACAAAGAACATGATAAAACACGAATAATAAAAGGTTGAATAAACGTCTCGCATCAATATTGATGCCCAATAGGCGTGTTGGTTCTTTCTTTACATGCACTGCTTCTTGTTCTTTGTCTTTGGTGTGCTTGCGTTGTTGCTGGGTGAGTTAAAACATCGCGTTCTGCTGGCTATGGCTATCCTATCCTATCCTTTGTTTGTTTTTAGGCGCCTTTATACATAAATATGCTGACAAGCAAAATACATCATCATTTTTTCATGTCTCTTAACTGTCACTTGCACCAGATATCTAGTTTTTGATCCATTTCTAAGCCCGCTCACTTCCGTTCCGCTTTGTAAACGATTCTTCCCACCCACTCACTCCATCTCTTTCTCTTCTTCGTATCTCTCTTTTTTCTCACACGTACATCACTTGACTGGACTGCTGCTGTGCCGGCGGAGGGGCATGGCGCGGGTAGGGCTCAAGTACCTCGAGGCGACCGGGCGGCGCGGAGGGGAGACAGGGCCAGGGGCAGGTAGATCACCCCCTCCCGTCCGTCGCATCAAGATTGGCCAGTTCATCCACCATGACATCAAGTCAACCAACACGGGCGTAAAGCGCATGGAACGAAACCGACCCTCCTCCAAAAAGAGACGATGCGTGACTTGAAACGCCATCTGATCCCAATGCCGCCGCGTGTGCGGGCTAACCCAATACGACAGGCCGACTAGCGACAAGCCCCTGGCCACAGACCGTCGCACCAACCGCCGCATCCGATCATCATTCCGTTGAATAACCCCTCCAGCGCCATCTTCTCCAGCCCCAACCCCACCACAGCTTCCTTCCACTGCCCCTCGGCCACCACCCGCCCCCGCTCCCAGATAAGGCATGTATCCTCCAGCCGCCCCCCCTCCTCCTCCTCTTCCTCCTCCGCCACCTGCTCCGGGCCGCCCTCCTTCCTGCTGCTGCTGCTGCATGCGTCGGTAAGAGGTCTGCTCCATCTCATTTTCATGTTTCATCAAATCCCCCAAGTGCCACGCCCGCAAAATGCGTAAAGTCGACCTCATATGCCTCAGTTGCACCCGAGCAGCATGCAACAACACATCAGCATCGTACATGGCAACTTGCCTCCTTCGCACCAGCTGACTCAACTCATGCAGGTCATCGCAGGCCAATAACTCCCCCTCCAAACCCCTCAGGAAGGCCAAGGCAACCGCGAACGTCACATCAGATCCTTCTGCCATACTCACCTCCAAGATCCTCAATGCCACAGGCGGTGGAAAGATGTTAATAAAGTACACCAGTAACCAATGACCTGCCATCAACTCCAAATTCAGATACAACCCATCACAATGCCGATACAGCGCCGGCAGCTCTGCCTTCAACAACTCAGCCAACGCCCGCATGTCCGCCCGGGTTCCCAACAGGGGGGGAGAAAAACACAAAGGACTCACTTCCTCGCACATATGGGCCAAGGACCAAAAGGCAGTCTCCTCACTCACCACCAACAGCAACAAGCCAGCAATAAAATTCATCCCCTGGCAGTATCCCACCGACGGATTCCTCAACGCGTACGCCCTCAACACCCTCCGCAACGTCGCCTTCCCCTCCGGTGTATTGATGGCAGCATCTGCATCTGCGAACGCCCGGCCCAAATCAAGCTCTATATCAATAGCCACCTTCGCCCCCCACGCCGCACCCAGCTCAGGCATCACAATATCCACCTCCATTCCCCCCCCCCC
>AFGM01001219.1:9387-19685 GCA_004335455.1 Nannochloropsis oculata CCMP525
CGGGGTGCATACCTGCTTTACAATGACTTACCCTCCTTCCTCTCGTCGTCCTTTCCCTTGTCCTCCTCCTCCTCCTCGCCCTCCTCCTCCTCCTCCTCTCCTCCTCCTCCTCCCCCCTTACCTCGTCCTGCTCCTCGTGGACGGAGGAGCTCGTGGAGAGGAGGAGGAGGGCGATGCGAGAGTTGCCTGTGTTGCGGGCACGTGTATCGCACGTACCCTTGGCTAGCTTAATGCTAAGGGTGAGTGAGAATGTTCCAGAGGAAGGAAAGCCTTTCCGGCTTGTCCCTTCCTCCTCCCCCCCTTCAAGGCGAGGAGAAGAGGAGAGGAAGGGAAGGAGAGAGGACAAGGAGACAAGGGAAGAAGCAAGCGGTAGTTAGGTAAAAGCACATGACATGTAAAATTATCAAATGACAAATGAAATCATGAAAATACGTGAAGAGCCGCCGGTAGAGGAGCACGGGAAGATGCCTCTTCAACAACGTTATGTCATGTAAATTCGGCTTCTCCTGAGCTTCTTGTGCTTCTTTCTGTTACATTCCTTGGCAAGCCTCCTACACAAGCGCTCGCCATATGCACATAAATTGAACCTCCTCTCTGATAATCTTGCCTCCCTCTCTTCTCTCTCTTCCCCCCTGACTGCCCTTCTGGGGCTTCCTACTCGGGCTGTAGGTGTTCTAGACCCAAATCTCCCCATCGGTCCTCTAAATTCGGCCGTTTGCCAACACCCGCCACCCCGCCGGCACCTTGCGCCCCGCCCTCCGCGACGTCATCGTCGTCATCATCGTCCAAAAAGAGGTCATTGGCGGCGGGCACGTCCAGCTCATCGTCACTCAAGGCATCTGCCATCCACTCCGCGTCGATGACTTCCAAAAACCCGCGGTACCGCGACACGGCCGCAAAGGAGCTGTCCGACATGCCGCTTGAAGATGGATTGCGTTGGATCGTGACTGTTTTACGTGTGGTTGTGGTGCGGCGGGGAGGGATAAGTGTGTTGGAGTGGGAGTGGGAGAGGGATGGAATGTTGATGGTGGAAGAGGAGGAGAAGCACCAACGCCACCTTGAGCGAAGGCCCATTTCTGTGTCCTCCCGGAGTCTTCACCCACAAGCAACCCAATTAGTGCGTACACACTCAAAGTCCATCGTAACAGTTGCAAAAAGTGCCAAGTCCCTTGTGAACACCGTCCACGATTGGAGGCCGTGTGGGAAGCCCGTCGTGGTTGACGTAACCTCCCTACCCTTCCCATTCCCACCCTCACACATCACCCTTTACCACACGGCCACCACCAGCACATACGAACGCAAAACAAGGCAAAGAAGAAAAAGGGAAATCATTTCTTTGTGAGCATATAAAAAGACGCAAGAAAAATCTGATCTATGTGACAACCCTATCCGTTCCCCATAAGCACTGGCCCCACTGGTCGAACCTTCTTCGCTGCGAGTTCGGGTTTCCTTTTTCGTTCTTTCAAGAGGCACCTTTCCTTCTCATGCGTCATCACTCTCTTGCCCGTCGGTTTCTCATCACCCTCTCCCCGACTTTCTGTCTAACCCCTCCTACACACACTAGGCCCCAACATTTACTCGTCCTCCTCTGCCCGAAGCTTGGCCGCGGCGTTGGTGACCTTCACGCCCAGCTGTTCTGCCTTCTCCACAATTGCCTTGCGCTTACGGCTGCTGACGGTGTGCGCAATCTCGGCAGAATACTTGCGGTTGTGCAACAGCAGAAGCTCCACCTCCTGGGGGTTGTTGACGACGAATTTGTAGAAGCCGTTGGGCAACAGGTTGCGGGTCTTGGCATCAGAGCCATACCCAATATTGGGCAGAAGCGTGGCACCCTTAAAGCGGCGACGAGCTCGGCCATCAATACCCTTAGGCTTGCGCCAGGAGGTGCGAGAGATGCGCATGAACCGGTCGGCTTGGAAGCGCCCGAACTTCTTCGTGCGCTTCTTGACGATGCTCTTGGGCTTGGTGAGGGGGGCTACCTTGGCCATGGCTGACTAGGTACTGGGAGTTAAAAGATATAAACGCTGTGTTTATATGTGTTTGCGATAATTGTATGGGGAGAGGGAAAGGAGGAGAGTGAGTGAATTGTGAGGGATGGCCCGTTTGCGTAATATTGATGATGAGCGCGTATGACGACGCGTCGGGCCGTAGCATGTGCCCGGGAGCAACTACAGTGCAAAGACACAAATTAATGTTGATTTAACAATCAACCCAACGCACACCAAGGTCTACACATGATGGTGATGGTGGTATGGCCGCAATGTTCGGATGGCCCGCGTGTGCTCCCCATAAAAAATATACCACGCGGTAGGAAGCAACTCCTTTTCCACAAAGGAAGTAAAGTATCAAGGGCGTCGGAGCAATACAATGCATCCGCCCGTCCACCACCACAAGAGCCACGACGATCACAACGACTGCTAGCCCAAGGCCCTAGTATCTTCATCAGCTCGCATGTTGTCAAGTTGCTGGTGCTGCTTCCTAACAATGGCCCACCAGCTCCGTCACAGGATGAAGATGACGATGAGAGAGCATCACTTCGATGCACCGCTTGCCCTCCCCACTCCCCGTTGCTGCCGCCGCCTGCACAACCACTTAGAACCCATGAAAGCGGGCACGGGCCTGAAGCTGAAACAATACACTAATAGTAGCGCCACTGCAGCCCGTGGGTCTTTACCAGCATCCACCGACGGCTACGATCATGTTGATTTCGCCCTGTCCTTCCCTCACTCCGTGTTGCCGCCACCAGAGCCCACTCTATACACATCGCAACACCAAACTTCCATTATCATGCTCAGCGGCAGTAGCAGCAAATCACTGCCATGCATCCATCTTGTCCTGCTCCCATGCCCCAAGCGGTAAGAACGCAACCATTCCATCCGCCTACACCGTGTTGCCTCCCATCTCGTGCTCCAAACGCGAAGACACCACCACCACCCAGCTCCACCCTGCCACGCCGCCTCCACACGACCCTTCCATCTATCTTCACTTGTGCCTTCCTGTTTGATTGGTGTGAAAGTTTCTGTGTGAGCTTTGAAACAACATCTTATA
Organism: Nannochloropsis oculata CCMP525; assembly: GCA_004335455.1. Lineage (NCBI taxonomy): Eukaryota > Eustigmatophyceae > Eustigmatales > Monodopsidaceae > Nannochloropsis > Nannochloropsis oculata. Next base: position 12,436 of record AFGM01001219.1, read on the forward strand.
ATACTCCCTCTCCTTCGCCCATCACACCCCTTTCTTCTTCTCTCCAGCCACTCAGGCGTTGTGGATGGTGAGGAAAGAGGGGGGAGTGGGAGACCAGGTCACAAACAACCATGCCTCCCCGCAGCCTCCTCAAATGTGCCTGGGTACATTAGGCACCACGCGAGCCTTCGAGACCTCGCGAGGACTGATCGCTTGAGGCAGACAGGGACAGTGGATGGATGGTGGCGAGAAGGAAGGGTGGAGGATGATGGAAGAGGCATGCCCCACTCCGCCCTCCCCCAGTCTCTCGCACGCGCCTCCTACCATGCTCGCTTTGAGCATTTTCGTGGCATAGACTACAGATTAGGTCATCACCGTATGTGTTTACATCCTTTTAAAGGCTATGGCGCCTTTTCGAACGATTTACGCAATGTAAAGAAACCCAAAAAAAGTCTACGGAATTGGTATGGGGTGGTGAAGGTTAAAACACGAGGGACAAAATAGAAGAATTACGCACACAAAAAACTTATCACGGCTGTTTCAAGCTTTCAATATATCCTCTATGCCAATTGTAATCGACCCTCGTATTAAAAATACACAAAAAGTTTACCATTTGCCACCCATTTCTCTGCCTTCTTCCTTTTGGCATGCCAAAAGAAATAAATGAAGCGGAGCACAAAGCAGAATAATTTGAAACACGCACCGAAAGCACCAAGTATTGTTATCTTGATACTCTTCCCTCTACGTGATGCAGAGTTTGGGGGGATTTTCGGTCATAAAGTCAGACGCCCTTCTGAAGGGTCATAGAGGGCACTGTGGGACGTGCACCGTTTCACCGCCAGAGGGATGGAGAAATGTTCATCAATTACACAGGCAATACATGCAACTAACATGAAGAGAAATGCGCTGCCATTTTAAGCCCATGCAGCTGATGGAAAGGGATCTTCAGACTCGATAGTGTACACAAAACAGGAGTGATCTCTGGTCCACACAGGTTGCCAAGAGTAAATAAACCTCGCAGAATTTAAAGAGTTGGGTTGCTTCACTGGCACCACAGTTGGGGATTTAGCTCAGATGGTAGAGCATCCGCTTAGCGTGCGGAAGGCAATCGGATCGATACCGATAATCTCCACTGTTCAATTGTCAGTCCACTCCAACGACTGATCTTTCTTTTTGTTGCCGGAGGGAGACCATGGGCCGGATGCCCTTTTTCACTCGTCATCTTATGCAATGTAGTACACAGCAACTAATAAAAGCAACTAACACACAGGACGGGACACGAAGGGACACGACGCGACGCACTCACATGTCATAAAAAAGAGAAGCTGACACAAAGATGAGGTGTAAAAAGCAAAACCGTGTGGAGAATCGGGGAATCGAACCCCGGGCCTCGTCCTTGCGAAGGACGCGCTCTACCAGTCACTGAGCCAATTCCCCATCGACCGGTGAATGCCGGTCGACCTCACACTTTAAAAAATCATCATATCCCCACTAACTTTACCCCCTTTCTATTCAAATCCACTTTCGACCATTTACGGGTCGCATCTTGCAGATATGCGTTTCACAATTTTGGTACGCATGCGCCTCCGCCAGTCTTTTTCTTTTGGTATGTAAAAGAATTTAGAATGTTAGCTGAAATTCCGGACACACACGGTTAAAACCCTGTACCTTAAGTTCATTTGTCAATGGACCTGTATAAAGGATCGAGTCGCGGGCGGGAACATACCACCCCACAGTAATCATCTTCTCACTAATTGTGGATGCCAGCCATCGGTACCCCGCATACTGCTTCTACCTATATGCAATCACATCCCTCCTTTGGGATATAGGGAAGAGATCTGATTCGAGGATTTTGCCACGCAAGGAGTGTCTATCAAAGTTATCCCCCCTCTCTCCTCTCTACCCTCCCTCCCTCCCTCCCTCCCACCCCTCGATCCTCATAGCGTCCTTCTATTCGCCGCCCCCAAAGATGCTTATTCATAGATCGCCGAAACAACAACATTTTGGAGAGGCTCATCTCACGGTGCTGAAGCGCCTGAGACGCGTTAGTATGTCTCTATGAGGCACAATTTCAGTATAATGAGAAGAGTAATTTGTGTTGTTGGAGTTGAGGAATGATCGACGGTGGAGCAAGCAGGCGTTTAAGAGGTTGGTGGGGGAGGCGATAGCGAAGCAGGCAAGAGAGAGCTAAAGAAAAAAAAAGCTATGTACAGAAAGAATGTCAAGAAAAGGCAATTTGCATCATTTATTTTGCACGGTTCACTCTATTACACTTTATGTTATTCCCTTTTAGTAATATGCAAGCCGAATCACAACTCTTGCTTATCAATCCCGTTCATCCTCCTCATTCTCCTCACCCTCGGCCCCTCCTCCTTCCTCCACGATCCGGCACTCCGTCCAAATGCCTGGTGTTTCCGCCAGGTCCATTGCTGCCTTGATCTCCACGCCCCACCTCTTCCCTCCTTCCTCTCCTTGCCCCACCTTCTCCCCACCCAACCACCGCAACGTCTGCCGCGCATGCCGAGGCCCATATCCCGACACAACCAAAGAAGGATCATTCCCCGTAGCCGCTCCGTAAGTCAAATCAGCATCCACCCACAAGGCCAAGGCATGTGCGCAGCCTGCCTGCTCAAACGGTACGTGAATGACGTTCCGCCGATAGGCTCCATCCTCTGCCCTCGGCGACGTCCAATCAATGGCGTGGTGCAGATCTAGACGCATAACCAACGCCGGCGGCGTCAAGAAGCGATGCGGATGATCAGCCAAGGACACGGGCAAATCCCTGTCTTCGTCGCACACCGCACGTGCCATCCCTTCTTCCACAGCTCGGCGATATGCGTCGTGATTCCACCCTCCTAGCACCCCATCGTCCGCGACTGGCCTCCCTCCTCCATGCACCCGGTACAAAGAAGGACACTCCACGACAGCTGCCATGAGACGAGCCTGAAACGGCAACACCACCACGTCGCGCGCCAAGACAGGGGCTAGTGCCGTCCGTAGAAGCCAAAAATTGAGCCAGCTCCACACAGGGCGGTTTGGTCCCACCTTCGCATAGTAGCCATCACCACAAAGAACGTGAACTTCTCCCCCCCACGCTGCGGAATTCCAGTCCTCTCCAGCTCCCGCGCCCCGCCAGACTGCCAGTTGAACGTCGACCGAGCCATCGTCTTGACCCCTGCTACCGCTGGTACCGCCCTTACTGCGGCTGCTTCGGCTCAGCACCGCGGCATGCCATGGATGCTGCTCCAGGCTAACCAGCTTGAAGAACGGGGGGCAAACCGGGTGACCCGTGCGCTGATGTCGAAGCGTATCACGCAAGCTAGACACAACCACTCCGCCATCGCATATGTCCAAGATGGTGCACGCGTCATCCTTGCTCTCCCCCAAGACCTGCTGCATCGCCAGGCGATAGGTGTCCTGCCGGCTTGCGTCGTTCAATTCCTGAACCCTCCCCACGGGCAAAGAAGCATGGAGGCCGCATATACACGGGCTAGGTCCTTCGCGCAATCGGCGGGCGGCCTGGTCCGTGTCCCCTCCTCCTACCTCCACCCACACGGTTTGATCGTCGTGCGCGCCTTGGACGGAAATACTTAATGTAGCTTCGACGGCTCTCGGTGTGGCCAAGGGCCAGACACAGGGCTTCCAGTGGTCCTGCCATAGTGGGTCCGTGCTTGGGTTGCGCGGTATACTGGTATAGACCTCAGCGTGGTCCAACGGTGTCAAATCCCACCACATAAGCACGCCATGAAGTGTACCCGTCCGCAGGACTGGCACCGTGAGAGGCAGGCCCATCTGGACAGGCCCCCTTACGTCTGCTCCTATGCTTGTCTCGGATGCCACGGCTGCAAAGTCAATGTCCAACAGGGAAAAAGGCGCTGATAAGGCAAGGCTAGGGATGGGGCCTCCGACAAACCCCCCTTCTTTTGTCTCTGCATCCGCAGTCGTCGCAGCCGTTGCATCGTGCGCACCTGCCCTCATTCTCTTTCTTTCGTTTTCGGTATCTGCTACCTTCGTGCTGCTGCCCGCTGCAGGCGCTTCTGTAGGTGGCGCCAAGTACAGAGGCAGCGGCTGCCCCCCCCCCGCACATGCCACACAAGCTGTTGGAATGTGAGAGTGCGAGGACAGCTCGGGACATTCAACCAGTTGTACCCACACCCGCGCGCGCGCCGGCACCACACAGGCATTAGGTGGTACAAGCCCCCGGGAGTAGAGGTCGCGGAGCGTGCTAAGGTAGCCTTCGCCCAACAAGGTCGAATCCAGCAGTTCGGAAATGACCAGATCGATGGGCCCCGTTTCCTCCTTCTCCAGCGCCGTGCTTCGCTTGCTCAGAACGTCTATTTGCTCCTCCATTCCGGCGGCGCGTACAACCTCTTGCGCCACGGCTGCCAAGGCAGGAAAGCCCTCACAAGCCACCACATGCTTGGCACCGGCCCGTACGGCTTCCAGGCTGAGCAATGAGGTGCCTGTGCCGATGTCCAGCGCCCGGACTTCCCTCCCTCCTCTTTCCTGCCCCCGCTGCTGCTGTTGTGGGTCTTGATGTTGCAGTTTGTGAACCACCGCTTGAATTGCCCGTCGAAAGATGGCATGTCGATGGTCATCATGCAGCATGGGGGGAAACCAACATCGGAGCTGAAGGAGGCAGACGGTATCGAGGCGTCCTCTCATGTCAGGGTAGGGCTGCCAGGTCAACCCACCAGCCTCAGGATCAAGGGCGGCATGAAGCAGGACTTCGACCGTCTCACTGTCCTCGCCGACTTGGGCCTCACCCACTAAAGTATCGTCAGCCGTTTCATTGTCGTTTGTAGAGTTCTCTGTTGGCGTCTCGCCGTGCTCTCGTGCAAGCTCCGTTTCGTCCTCTTCCACGTCTGCGCCTTCGCCCTGAAAAATAGCCACTGAGATAATGATAAAAATTGAGTGGGCAAGAAAAGTCAGACCAGTTACAAGAGGAAGCTATAACAACCAAATAAAACGTTAATTTAAGAAGAAAATGAGGCGACAAAGCATGCGCTTACCAGGCAAATAGTATTCCTCTCGTCCGTGCCAGTATTTACGCCGTAGCCCTTCCCAGGTCCCCACCTCCGCCGCGCCTCCTTCCACTTCCACCGTGGCAAAATCCACCGCAAAATGCAAAGCCTCTAGCTCCAGCTTGACCAGCTGGCAAGTGACGGCGTGGAAAAATAGGTTGTCTGGACATAGACCTGATTTGATGTAAAGAAAGGTGTGAGTGGTGGTCTTGGTGGTTGAGAGAGGGTAGAAGAGGGAAGAAGAATGTAATACAGAGAGAGGGAGAAACGAACAAGAACAATCAGATTAACATCGTCGTCCTGTCATTACCCACCAAGACAAACTCGGCCCAACCCACTCACTGACTTACCATTGAAAAAGGAGTACATGCCCCCGGGTCGCAACAGCTTCGGGAGCCACTCGTGGAAAGCTTGCATGTCTCGATAGTGCTCGGCGTAGGTATCAAAGAACAAAGCATCATACTTTTTGCCCGCCGCCACAAGCCGAGGCAAGGTCTCTTGCCAGCGTCCTCCCTCGACCGTCACGCCAGCTTTCTGTGTCCAGCCGTCCGCTTCCATCTTTTCCAGCACCGTGGGATGCGCCTCAAGGATGGTGTGAGAGCGGCATCCATGCCGTTGAATAGCCTCGTCGATAATGCCCATCCCAAAGCCGACATTCATCACATCCCTGTCCTTGGCTTTCCCGCACAGCAAGCTGGCGTGCGCCTCCATGAGTGGTGCCTCCCACTCCATCATGACCCCTTCCTCCGTCTCATCCACCAAACGATCCTTCTCGTAGCGCACGCTTCCTCCCAAATATTGTGCGGATTCTTCCTGTTGCTCCTTGCGCACGGCCACAGCCGCCTGGTTTTGCATCGTCCCTAATATCATCTCGGCCATGACCGCATGATTGACCAAGGTATCAATGACGGATTGCTTTCGCTCCGCGTCCTCCACCTCGCTGGCCATGGCGTACTCCCCCGCACATTTCCCCTGCCGATCCAATGCCATCCAAGGTGCCCCTGCCGCTAGCAATGCCTGCACCACTTCGAGGTGGGCGCCCTTGGCGGCGTGCATCAGTAACGACGTGCCGCCTTCCTCCTCTTGGTGATACGCCGGCAAACCGGCAGCCAGAAACACCTTTACTTTCTCTAGATCACCTTCCCCACACGCCACTAAGAATGCTTGATGGTCCCCGGCAGTCATGGCGGCAGTGTCCATGGCCCTGTATGTGGCATGAATGAACGGTGGGAACGTGAGGCAAGGGATGAGTAGAAAAAAAGATGGGGGAACGAGCGCTCTTGTGAGGAAGGCAGAGATCATAAAAGGACTACAGCCGCGCATAAGGAGTTCAGAAAGTATTCTTCTAAAAGCTCTATGGTGTGTATCTCTCAAGCCTTGGACTCCAAAATGAACTTCTCATACCATGACCTCCCCACCTACCGGACATTTGTTTTTGCCGGTACGAGAAGCAGCAAGCCAAGGATCAAGAGCTCTGGATGCCCGAAGGCGGGTACATGGACGAATCCCAAACCTCTACGCCCAGGGCAAAGGTGCGGGGTTCATGGTAGAAAACGATGTGATGTGTCAGGTCGAGAAGTCAGGCCTCCTCTGTCGAGCACAGGTGACACAATTCCGGATTTTCCCAGCGCCACAACCCCAGTCAGTTTGACGTGACCAAGGGTCCTAAACTTCGGGGAAAAGCCTCTCATATCTTGGTAAACCCTATCTTGACATTCTGGGATTGGCAGCATGCCTCCTAGATGCTTTAAACCCCCTTTCAGATCCAGACTCACACTGCCTTTGTCTCCCTGTCTCCCATACCGACCTGCCCCAACAACGACTGCAAGTTGCTACACGCCCGGAGATGCATTAGGAAGGGATCGACCTATGGACGGCTGGGTAGTGATACAGGCTGAATGGGTCTTCGTTGTAGCTAGTTGCTTCGACTCTGGCCATGACAATTTTTTTGGAAACACGACGAGCGTACGCCCCACAACGTACCCCCATAGCAGCACAGACGCTTCGATATAGACAAGAAAGGTCAACGAGGAAGAAAGCATACCAATTAAAGCAACTAAAATAATGTGCATGTAATAGTAGGTACCGTGTTTTGATTCTTTTTTGCGACATTTATATTACTTTGCCCCTCTCCCCAAATCAAATAACCCTCCACACACTTGCGCTGTTATTCCAGGCTCAAATCCGCCCAGAGCATGACATGATCTGACGGCTCGTTCTGTGAAAATGGAGTGGATGAATGTGACC
>AFGM01001301.1:32514-43602 GCA_004335455.1 Nannochloropsis oculata CCMP525
AGGTACCAGACAGGTTGAACGAATTGGCCACACACGTAATGGACATAAATATGGATCGCATGGATGACGGAGGTCACTGCTTGCTGAATCATTTGATTCGCAGTCCCCCTCCCTCCTCCCTCGAGGCATCTCGTTTTTATCCATGCTCATCAAACAGTCCTTTACATAAGAAGCCACTTATTTCAAAATATTTGTTCCCTTGGGTGTGATTACACAGTAAATGCCATCATCGTTGCTCCTCTGCTCGAAAAGTGCAAGTGCACGGTTGCCGATATAGGCCACTACACGAAAACAAAACTTCCTTTCCGACCCGTAACCCGCCTGATGGGCAACCGCTTCCAGGCGACTATGGCAGTCTTCATGGGGGGTACTATTCTCATCGAATTCGCCGTGGAGGGCCATGTTGGTAGCTTCGTTAAAATGAATATAATCAGGTCTATAATCGGTAAGCTCCTTTTTCTTGTCAAAGAGCGCAGAAAAGATCGTCTCCTCCACCGCACGCTCGGCACTTCCTTCACGAGCTCAAAGCAGATTACGTGCTCCGCCCGAAGAAACAAAGACCGTTTAAACTCGAAAAAAGGCTCGAGCTCAACAGCCTTGGCCTCGTCACCCTTAAGCCGCGCTACAATCACCATTTGGCGGCACGCAATTGTCTCTCTCTCCCTCCTTCCCTTCCTCACCTTTACCGTACCTAGGACACTGTCTCCGTGCATGGCGGCATTGAAGCCCAGGGCCAGCAGGTCGGCCACGATGCGGGTGTTGCTCTGCAGGAGGGAGGAAGAAAGGGAGGGAGGGAGAAAGGGGTAGATGAGAGCTGAGTTTTGGGGTGGTAAGGGGGAAGAGGGAGATAAGGGTGTGGAAGTGAACAAATGGACAAGGGGGGTATGACGATGACGGGAGACGATAAAAAGACGACAGAGCAAAAACAAGGAAGAAAGGAGGAAAGTAAAGAGAGAAGGAGGGAGGGAGAAAAGGAGGGAAGAAGCATGCATTCCGGTGCACCCAGGATACGGAAGGATGCAATGGCGAAGAGGGGAGGGAGGGAGGGAGGGAGGGAGGGCAAGGACGTACCTTGGTTACATCTCTTTTGATCATGTCCCATACCCCACAGGTCGAGAGGCTGGTGGCCGGCAAGCCTTAAGAGATGAGCTCGTTAAGAATGATGCTGCTGAGTTTAAGCACGGAGCACCAGGGGAGGGAGGGACGGAGGGATAGAGGGAGGGAGGGATAGAGGGAGGGAGGGAGGGGTGGATGAGCAGGCTTTATTTTGCTATAGATTGTAAGACGACAACATCGAGGAAACAGGAAAGGGAGAGAGGGAGGGAGGGAGTGAGGGAAGGAAGGCGTACCTACCTCGTGGCGGCGAACCCGTACCGCACTTGTTTGAATGCTTCTTAATTCCCTTTCTGAGACCATCCCTTCTTGATATGATATTTTTTTGCTTGAATGTATCCGAAAGAGCCGGCGCCTGAGTGAGTGAGTGAGTGAGTGAGTGAGGGAGGGAGGAAGAGGTGAGGGGGAGTGATGCCTCGTGTCGGTAAGAGAGAGAAGGGGGGTTAGTAGCCATAGGGAGGCCGCGATTCACGCTCTCCCTTCTCGGTCTTCACTTTTCGGTTAATCTAACGTTGATTTTTGGCCCAGAGGCAGAATCTGATCAAGGCTTTAGTGCACTTTAGTCAAAGTGTTATGTCTTTTGATAAAATTCTGGTGTGCTTCTCTTGTCTTGTTTCTTTTGAGAGTACCCTCGGGGACCGCTTTTATGGCGGTTTTGCTAAATGTCTCTTCCAAAAACATCAATGCCGTCGTCGTCCTGATCCTTCATTCTTTCTGTCGTGACCAAAATTGGGCGCATTGCATACTTCAAATTATTGTTACGTTGACTCCGTCGGTCTTCAACGATCTTCAATGACCGCTGCCATAATTTCTTGTGCCTCCTCTTTGTGTCCCGGTATACATGAGTTAAATTACTTCGAGTGGTGGCGGATAAAACAGCGCCTATCAGAACCAACAGCAGCATCTCTACGTGGCTGCCTTGCTGAACATCCTATCGTGTCTGCCTGTCGGAACAATGTGCTTGAGAAGGAGCCACCAGAGACCATATGTGTCGCTTAAGCTGGTCCGAAAAATACATTGTTCTGCTTGCCATCACGACACTCACCGTCCGACATACTCGCCCTTTGCACAGAGGATGAAACCACTGGACTCATTGACGGTGGTGACGTCCACCATCCCCATCACATCCGTCTCCATGGCGTTCTTGGCGCTCTCAGGCTTGGTGGCTGTGATCATCCACTTCGGGCGCGGCGGACTCAAAAGTAAACAGGGCGCCTTGCCTGGACCGGCGGGGGATGGTCCCTTATTGGACAATAGCCTGGAAGTCCAGGCGAACCTGCCACGCTTGCTTGACTGGTTGCTGGAACAGTCGCTGAAGTACGGGGGGGAAGATGGGCTGGGCACGTGGAGCTTCAAAATTTTCATGCAACCGAACATGACCTTGACGCACAACCCGGATAACGTGCGGCACATCCTGACGAACATCAACACCTACGGAAAGGGTCCCGTCTGGCGCGAGAATTTTTACCCCATCCTTGTACGTGCAGCGGGGGCAACAAGGAAGTGATGGGGGGGAAGGGAGGGAGACTGGTTCCTCGCGGGGAGATAGAAATTAGGCAGTACCTTCACCCACTTGGATGTTCTCATGTTGCTCCTTTTTCCTTGATGGCATCGCTTACAGACTTTCTTCCTCCCTCCTGTTCTACCCACTTTGCATCTTTCCTAGGGTGATGGCATCTTCTCCGCTGACTTTGATAATTGGCTGACGCAACGGAAGCGGGCCGCCAACATGTTCAAAGTGACCAACTTCAAGAACTCCATGCTGGAGGCCGTGCGGAGCAAGTGCCTCAAATGTCTGGACTTGATCCGTGACCAGGTCCAAGCTGAATCGCCTACCTCCGCCGCGGCACCTACGTCGGTGGTGGACTTGCAGGAGTACTTCTTCAAGATGACGCTGGACACGATCGGGGAGATCGCCTTTGGCCGGGACTTGGGCGCGTTGAGCGGAAAGAACCTGGAGTTTATGGAGGCGTTCGACTACTGCCAGATGTACGTCAGTGATCTTTTTTTCCAGCCGGGCCCTGCCTGGCTGTGGAATTGGTGCACACCTACGGGTTGGCGCTTTCGAGCCAAGACCAAGGTGTTGCAGCAGTACGGTTCGTCGCTCGTCAAGGAGATGATCGCGCAGGAGCTTGAGGACAACAATGAGGAAGGCGAGGATGCGGACGGGGAGCACGAGCATGGGCACAAGAAGAAGGAGACTATTTTGTCATACTTCTTGCAGAAGGAATCCCGCGAGTCCCTGAAGCATGATCCCCGGACGGTCAAGTTCCTGGCCGACGTCATTATGAACTTCCAGCTCGCGGGCCGCGACACGGTGGCACAGGCATTCTCTTGGGCAGTCCACCTGCTTTCCCTTCATCCAGACATCCAGGAGAAGGCCTACCGAGAGGCCCAAGCCGTACTGGGCTCGCCAACGGCCGCGGCCAGTGCCACGTTCGACCAGATTCAGCAGCTAGAGTACCTCCACGCTGTGGTTACCGAGGTGCTCCGCCTGTATCCGAGCGTTCCCAAGGAGGGAAAGTGGGTTTTCAAGGACGATGTCTTGCCCGACGGCTCGCATGTGGCCAAGGGCTCCTGGGTATTGTTCGTGCCCTACGTCATGGGCCGCCTCGACACCCTGTGGGCGGACGCAGGGACCTTCAAGCCCGAGCGGCATCTGAACAAACCCAAGCCCTCCAACTTCATCTTCACAGCCTTTCAGGGCGGGCCGCGCATATGCCTAGGCGTAAATTTGGCCTACATGCAGCTGCAGTACGGACTGGCCTTGCTGCTGCTCTCCTTCAACCTGGCGCCCGTGAATGGGGGCAGGGAGGTGCTGCCCCTGCAACACTCCACCACCTTGCCCTCCCAGAAAGGTGTCCGCCTGCAGATCACGCTTCGGCATGCAACAGCAGGAGGGAATTGAGGGAAGGAGGAAGCAGAGCAGTGAGTGATGGGCAGAAAGTGCAAGAAGGAAGAGGGGCCTGGCGTGGGCGAGCGAGAGAAGGAGGGAGGAGGGGAGAGAGCAGATGTAAGCCAGGACATACATAGAATGACGAGAATGGCAAGTCCATGAATTAAATAGTGTTTTGTTATGTTTGATAGACAATGATGTAGCTCGTACACGTAAAAGACATGAACAGAATTGTGGTAATGAGAATGCAAGAGGAAACAAAGCAGTAGCAGCCACAGCAGCAGCAATAGCAACGAGAAGAACAAGACTTGGTTGAATGCAAAGCAGATAAGCGTTTCCTCGTCTTTGGTTTCGCATGCGAGTGGCACAAATGAATGAAGACATGCGAGGAGAAGTCCCATGTTGATGATTTTGCTTTCAACTTTTGTCGGGGGCGAAGGTAATTTTCTCTATCGTTACAAGAAGGAGCCACTCGTTCGGCCAAGAAATAAAATCATTTACATACTTACATTCTCATTCTGGATTTCAACACTATCCGCCCCTTCTATTTGCGGTATCGTTCCTTAAAAAATGGCAATCCGCATTGATCATGCAGCTCAGAGAGTGTGTAACTAAGCTCATGACAGCCTGTGGAGCAAGAGACAAGAGGAAGAAAGGGTAGTTGAGGAGTTAGTATTGAGTTTTGCTCGTTAGTGATTGAGGGAGAAAGGGGCGAAGGAGAGAAACGGAAGAAAGAGAAATGGGAGGGGATAGTCTCAAAGAGGGATAGAAGGATTATTTTCGCTGACACTCGCACGTACTCAGCGGGTTGGACTTGTTGCAGTGCATCTTCATGATCAAACCCTTCAGCCTGTCTACGTTTGGCACAAGATCTTCGGCGCTGATCAGGTTCACCTCGAATTTGTCCAGGTTTTCGCGCGGCACGTCAAAAAGCTTGTGGCTGAGGGTGATGCCTGGTGCTGAGATGGCGACGATGGGGAGGAGTAAGCGCGCCGCCACGATCTTGCCGATACCGCCGCCAAGTGAATGCCCGGTCAGCACCACCTTTCGATCGTGAATTTCTTCTACATAGCTCTGAATCTCTCTGTGGTAGTGTAGGGAGAGCTCGCGGTACGCAGGCATGGAATTGAACTTGAGCTTGAGGGGCAGGTATGAGAGGTAGAGGAGATTCGCGGTCCACATGGAGGGCAGCCATTGGACAAGCGGCACCAACATACCGACCACATCCCAGCAAAAGGCTCTGTGAGTGGGTTTGATTTGTGGGGAAGAGATTGAGGTAAGAAGTACATCCTACACACATGCACGCCGCTCCGTCCCCAACGAAAACGTACCCGTTAAACATAATCATGTCTTGGAAAACGTCGAAGAGATTGGTGGGATTAGTCCCGCGAATCGCAATTACGGAAGTATTAAGGCGTCGATTGTAAATGTCGAGAAAAACAACGCCTTGTTTCTTTCCCGGACTAGGGGCGTGCTTCACCTCCCACTCGGCCGGGTCGAATGCAGCGGAAAAGAAGGTCTGGAAGGCGGGCGAATCTCGCTTGAGGTAGGCCAAAAAACAGAGTCCGGCATAGTCCAGAAGAGACAACCCGTAAAAATTGAGCTCGCAAAAAGGGTAGTTTTGAGCAGAGGAGGCGGAGCCGGAGGTGAAGGAGGAGGAGACTGAATGAAAAGTGCGCAGCACGATAGACTTAGGTCCAAGACCCGAGGTAATATTGAGATGCGTGCTGGAAAGCTGGACGCGGAAGATACCATTGTCTTGGTTCTGGCCGAGGCCACCTGCCGCTGGTTGCAGATGCCGGTCGCCGTGCCACACCTGGTGCAGGGCCATTAAGACCGCGAGGGCCGTCAGACCAAACGCCCACACGTCCACGTAATGCCACCGCACCTGAATCTGCCAGGCCCAGAAAGCAGACGCGACAAAGAGCGTGAGAAGGAGTGCATCGGATGGTGTACGGGTTGCCAAAACGTAGGTCAGGAGGACAAGGATGACGCCGGCCGGGTGCTTGCGGACGGATTCCCAAAGAGGCAAGAGTGTGCGTTGCACCTCGATGCACGCCCAGAGGGTGACCTTGGAGAGGCTCAGACCGTTGAATACCACCAACAGCGTGAAAAAGGAGGGTAAGTAGCCATACCGATGCATGCTCACACAGTAGGCTAAGCCCGTGAAAATTAATGAGGCTTGTCGGCTGTGGGCAATGGAAGCCGTCCAGATGGCACGGTCGAGGAGATGAGTGCCATACGTCAAGGCCTCGTATGTGAACATCCCGAAGGCGGCAAAATTGGTCATCACAAGGGCCAGGCTGTTGAATGCTACTACCCGCCGCTCCAGCTCGTCGTGTTGGGCGTCTTGCTTCAGCTGGAGCAGCTCCCGGCCTCCCCCGCGGGGCAGGTAGTTTCCCATCAAGAAGAGAAGCAGGATCACGTCCGAGGTCGCCACGTAGTAGATGATGGCTTTGCGCACGTGTCGAAGCGGCTGAAGGTGTTGCTTGCGGCTATGGCGTGGAGCCACTGCAGGCGTCAGTCGGCCACTCTTAGCTGCCGCTGCTTTCACCCCTGCTTCGTAGAATTCGTATAGCCACCACGTCAAGAGCTTGATGGCCGTGTTGGCGCCAAAGATGTGGCAACGGCTGAGCCACACGGTGGGAAGGTTACCTTGCTGGGTGCCGAGAAGGGTAAGGCCGTAAAGTGTGCAGCAGGAAGTGAGTTGCAGGATGGCGATGAAACGCTGAAGGCCGTGCTGACGAACGGCAATGATGCTTCGGAGACGACTGTATTTTCGTGTGCAGAGAGTGCAATAGAAGGTAGTGGCAACAGGCAATTGAAGGTCTATGGTAGTCAAGAATTTCATAAGCTCAATGTCAATTAAAAGTTCAACTCAACCCTTTCTCCCACTCACCTCAGCAAGCCGGGATTGAGCAAGGGGTACTGCGCCGTCGAGTCCAGCACCAGCTCGTACATGGAAACCAAAAGGTTGCGCAAAGCAACCATGGTTCCAATAGTGGAGAGACACAAACGCATCCAGTCCGCCCAACCTTGGAGATGTGGCACGTCACCAACGGCCGTGAAGAGGATGCCCATGGCGGTGTTGGAGCAGGCGGTGGCAACAAACATGAACAAGGGTAACACACTAAAGCCCTGTAGCAGTGTGGACCAAAACACTTCTTCAGACTGAACGATGATGGAAAAGCTGCGACCTACCATGCTTTGATACATGGATTGGAGGTTGTGGAAAGACTCCCGGTACGACGACGGGGACAGGCTAATGCGTAAGCACTCCCACCCCGCGCCATTCGGTACGCTCCGCTTTGATATCCCATTCAAGCGGCGAATATTGCGCTGCTGCTTTCCATTTGAATCAAAATGCTCGTTGTCTATCTCATGAGTGCTACTGTTGCCCAGAGAGGTTTTATCCCAGAAAAGGACGCGTTGAGATGCTGGGCCGGGTGGAGGAGAGGAAGGTATTGGGCAGTCGTCTTCATCGCCGGAAAAACTTGGCAGGGGAGGAGGCAACACGGTAGTGGAACCAAATATAGAGGTCTGTGCTCCGGAGCCCCTGTTTTTCTTTTGGGGTTTTCGCCGCCTGGCCATCGTAGTAGTAGGAGTACGCCAAGCAAAAGGCCCCAAGCAGGGGGATGGAATAATCGTTCTGTAGGGGGAGACTTAATGCTTGATGCCTGCGCTTTGCTGTCTTATTGGCTGCAGCTGCGCGAGGCTTTGAAATTTTATTGATGTGGTGTTGTTTAAGGAAAAGAGTGAGAGAGGCTATTAGCGTAAGACTAGAAATTGGTAAAAGTGAGCTGCAACACGCACGGGCTCGGACATATCATGACATGACGACGCTGCTGCGGCGAAAACCATCACCGTGCATAAAGTGTCTTGTTCTCAAACAAATCAACACAACAAGTCACCCACAAACATGCCCCCGCACTCTCACGTGCCATGTCTACCAGGCCGAAGTGTTTGAGAGTGCGAGTTGTGCAGCGGCTCGACAGTCCAGCCCCTCTGCCTGAAGCGCAAACGAAGAAGCAACACGTCCCAGGGCCAGTTCCAGCGAAGTCTTCCTCACACTGCCTGCTCATTACGCCCCTGAACACACAACACAGGAACAAGCAAGCCAGGCGCTTACATCCAGCAATTACACAGAGCAAGTCTCTCGAGTTGTTGGGTCCTTCTTGTCGGCGTCGGTCATGGTACGTGTATTTGTGTGCCTCAGCTCTCCCTCCACCCTTCTCGCCAAATCGGGTTCTCCATCGTTCGGCAAGGCTTGAGCACGGCCGAGAAGGCCACCCCACGCAAGCATTCGTGGCTCACCTCTACCGTACCCTCATGCATATACGAACAGTCTATCTTAGAGTATAACGGCGGGGCATGTGTGGCCATGGTGGGCAAGAACTGCGTAGCAATTGCCAGGTAAAGAGAGAGGGGACGTGATGACGAATCCGTGAGGGTTGGGAAGTGCTGGCAGCAGAGGGGCATGGACGTACTAGTCAGTTATGCCTTAGGATGGTTATTGTAATTTACAGCGGGGAGTCATTAATTGTGCCTGTGGCAACGCGTTGTCAACAAAGTCGGCTCTGGGAGAGTGGTGGCAAGGGTGTACTTTGGTTTGCTTCCAAGCTCTTGAACTTCGCACTCATGTGTACCTTTACTCTACCCCCTCCATCCCTCTCCACACAGCGACTTGCGCTACGGTGTACAGGCACAAACTGTGTCCTGCAATTTTCCCAAGGTACGCTTCGCGAGGGTCTTGTCAGTCGTGTGTCCATCTTCCTTCTCTTTCACCATGTCTTCAACTTGTGTCTATATGCATGCTGCACCGCCCTTTCCGCGATTCATGGCCTGTTTTAGTCTGCAGACGAAATCTATCTTCCTACTTAGCAATCGCAAGCCGAGCCTCACCACCCGTATGTTCTTTTTTTCCTTTTCTTTCCTCCTCCCATCCAGGTGTACAAAATGAGCGACCGCCTATTCGTAGGCCTGTCCGGCCTTGCCACTGACATCCAGACCTTGGAGCAGCTGCTGCGCTTCCGATTGAACATGTACAAGCTGCGCGAGGAGCGGGACATCAAGCCCGAGACCTTCTCCGCCCTCCTCTCCCACATTCTGTACGAAAAACGCTTCGGACCCTATTTCGTGGAGCCTTTGGTGGCGGGCCTTAAAACCGAGGACAACACGCCTTTCATCTCAGGCATGGACCTGATAGGGGCCCCCGTCTTTGCCAAGGATTTTGTGGTGGCTGGCACTTGCGCGGCCAACCTGTATGGACTGTGCGAGTCCATGTGGAAGCCCGGTCTGGAGCCGGAGGAGCTGTTCGAGGTGCTGTCCCAGTCCCTGCTCGCCTCCGTAGACCGCGACGCGCTCAGTGGCTGGGGCGCAGTGGTGCACATCATGTACGTTCCCTTAGGACGTGGCATTTCCGTGGTGGGGAGGGTGGAGGAGAAAAAGGAGGCAGGATAGGGGTTGGCTTGGAACCGGTTGAGGAATGAAGAAGGGGCTGGAGGGGGAGATTAATTGTTGTTACCATTAGCTTGGTGGCGATAGAGCTTATGGGAGCTTTGCCTGCTTACATGCTGTCACACTCCAATCCCTGTGCTCAGGATTGATTGTATACTGCTTCGTAAATTCACCCCTCTTTTTCTTCCACCACCACTCACCATCACAGCACCCCAGAGGGAGTCACGTCGCGGACACTTAAGGCCAGACAAGATTAGGGGGAGGGAAAGAAAATGGTAAAAGGGTGTACACACTCGCTGGGATAGTGGAAAGGAAGGGAAGGTAAAGCCTGAGGGTAGAGGAATGATGGATGAGTAAACAGAAAAGAATCAGATAACGAACCAGGCAGAAATTTGCTTTTACGATAGGAAAGGAAGGCGTGGGATTTTGTATAGTTGTCCTATCTCTAGTACGCTTCTCAGTTTTTCTTTCGTCGCTTTCAAGTAAATTATGGCATTATAAATTCTGTTTTGATGCACAATATATTAAGAGGAATTTGAACGAACACGACGAGCATATAAATCCAATTTCTGACCACCAGAGGAGAAACTGATACTATTTCTAAACCAACAACTAGTTATACCACCACTCCTATTACGACATTGGTATACTAAGAGGCTTGCCTCAGAGGAGTTTCGGGCAATCTTGTAGAGGATTGCGGCCGTGAGACCTGCAGCGAACATGACCTACATGTGAAAAGTTTCCGGATGAGGGCCTCCAAGTCCTGGCGTGGGACTTGAGGCTCTTCCATCTAGTGTGACTTTGTGAAAGCCGAAGTGCAGGGACTGAAGACCACACAATGAAAGGGTGTAGAGACTACAGTAGGGGATGCTGGATTGTTGTGCTGTTCATTGGAAATGTCCAGTGGTTGGAGTAGTATACAGCACGGTTCCCTACAAAGCCGCAAACGATCCAATAATAAGCATATGAACGATGGCGAAGGGGTTCAGGCTTATATGGCCATGATGGTCGTGCTACTGTATGTCATTAGTAATTTAGTAAAGGTACCGGGTCATCCGGTTAGATACCCCTATCCCGCCCTGACAT
This sequence comes from Nannochloropsis oculata CCMP525, assembly GCA_004335455.1. Classification (NCBI taxonomy): domain Eukaryota; class Eustigmatophyceae; order Eustigmatales; family Monodopsidaceae; genus Nannochloropsis; species Nannochloropsis oculata. The sequence continues at coordinate 43,067 of AFGM01001301.1, forward strand.
ACAGGTACAAGCTACAAGACTAAGGACCAGACTATCCTGATATAGAGAAGGCCAGCTGATGATATGATCTAACATGACCTCCTCTTTTCGTTTATGCACCGGTGTGATTCAAGGTTCTAGTACGGCCATGCTACTGTATGATATTAGTACTTCACTATGGATGCCCGGTCACCTTGTTAAATGCCCCTAATCCTCCCCGACACCCTGGTACATGAATACTGGTCCACTGCTAGGGTGAAAAAGAAAGAAAGCATTAGCTCCTCGAGGAATGATAATCCTCTTCACCCCCGCCCTCCCCCCGGTCCACACGAGAGGAGAAACCCCTCACCCGAGAGACTCTAGAAGCCCTCGCAGTCCTAGGCAAATTTTTGCCAAGCACGCAAAGCAACCGAACCAGTTGCTTAAGAAGCGAGCAGAAGCGACAAACCCGTCAAAACGTTATTTTCACACTGCCAGTCCCGTTTCTGTGACAATCTTCCTCGGTTGCTAGCTGTTGCATCGTTGGCGGTCGTTGGCAACCAGCGCATGTCATAGCT
>AFGM01001323.1:25058-43739 GCA_004335455.1 Nannochloropsis oculata CCMP525
TGGCATCGGGGTCGGGAGGGTCGTACCTATCGATGGCCTCGACGGCCTCCACGGGGAGCAAGTTGCCGAACAGAAGAGAGTACACAGAAGTAAAAGACCTGGAAGGAGGAGGGGGGGGAGGGGGAGGGAGACAGTCAGGGAGGTTGTTGAATGGGACGAGCAACAAGGCTATGGCGGGGGGAGGGGAGGAGATGAGCCACCAGAGGAGTGGGAGTGGTGGTGGAAGATGAGAAGGAGGGAGAGAGGGAGGGAGGGAGGGAGGGAGGACGGATGTTATAAGACTACAGCGACATTCATGATTGATTTAGATCGAAGGCATACTCTTCCGTCTTTCCGACGCACTTACCTTCCTTTCTCCCCCCCTCCCTCCCTCCCTCCTTTCCTTCCTTCCTTCCGCAGAACCTCCACATTTCCAGGCCCATGTCATTGCGAGCCTCGCCCAGCCCTTTGTTTAACAGACGCAAACTTACTCACCCCTCTTTTCCTGCCTGCTTGCCTGCCTCCCTCCCTCCTTTCCTCAGACCCCCCAACCCTCCAAGTTCATCGCACCGGAGCTTCGCCCAGCCCCTTCAGAGGCCGACGTAACGCTTGCCGCCCTGACAACAGCACGACGAGGACTACAACGGTGGCTAAGCAAGGTGAGGGGGGGGAGGGGGAGGGACGGGAGGAACACTGGGGATCCGCACGCCACCTTTTTAAAATGGTTCAGTCATCGAAGTGGATCGTTCACTTATGCCTACCCTCCTGCTTTCCCTTCTTCCCTCCCTCCCTCCCTCTCTTCCTTCCTTGTTTCCTTCATGTCAACAGATAAGGAGCAAGACTGTCGTGCAGACCTGCCGAGTGCTGGCTATTTTGAGTCACATGCCGGTGCGACGGGACGGAAACGTGAAGAAAATGCGGAAGGACGACGAGGAGGAGGAGAATAGAGGCGAGGAGAATGACGGGAAGGGAGCGGACGGCGGCGACAGCGGAGAGGGGAGCGATAGTAGTGATGGGTCTCTGGACATTGACCTGGGGTGATTTATTAGAAAGCAAGTAATAAAAAAGAATGTTATTCAATTAGATTCGCTCCTCCTGTAGAAATTAACAAATTCTCTTTTTTATAAAACTTAACGTAAAACACGCGTGCACAAGCAAATGCATCCTCAGGTCCTGCGATTATCTCATCTGCCACCTACTCTCTCACTCTTTTTGTCCTCATGCGTTTGCAACATCCATAATCAATGCAACCCCTGCCATGGTCCACCTCGCAGGAGGGGATTTTGTTTTCAGCTGCGCCGAAAAGACATAGGTCGGCCCACGCTGTTCTGTCTTGTAGACAGGGCATGAGAACGCCTGGGCATCCGCCTTGTCGGCAGCCACGGCCCGCACTACCATGACGGGCATGGGACAAAACATTTCCTTGGGCCGCGCTTTATCAACCATTCCGGTCTGGACATCCCATCGTGCTCCTTGCATGGCCAAGCCGACGATGTAGGCCCCGTCCCGCGACGGGAGATCCACCTCTTCGGCAGTCATTTTCTTTGTCATTTCTGTTTGCGTCACGAGCTTGTCGAGCTCCCACCCGTTTTTCTGCGCGGTGACTTGGCAGACGGCGGTCAAGAAAGACTGAGGATTCACCAGACCTGCAATCCAAGTCACCTTTGGTAGCTCCCCTGGACTCTGCTGCCACTCCTCTAGCTGCAGCAGCCTGGCTTGGAGGTCATTCAACCAGCCAGCTAGGGACCGGAGGGAGGGCCACGAGAGCTTGAGCCAGTTGCCTGGGATTTGGTCCAAGTACAAAGCCATCATTAAGGCCTCCATCTTTTCGCTCATGGTCAGCTCACCCGCAAAGCCTAGCTGGAGCTCCTTCAAGGACCGCACCATTTCGGCCAGCAAGGTGTTGAGAACGTCCATCTCCTGCAAGAATACATTCTGGTACGGTCCTGGCTCCCCTTCCAAGGCTCGCAAGATGTCGTCGGTATCGAAGCGCTTTTCCCCAAATCGGTCCAAAATTTCGCCTGCTACTTGCTCGGCCAGCTGCTGCGGTGTAACTGCAACTGCAACGGACGATCCGTCTCCACCATCTTCCTCTTTTTCGCGCATGGCCCCCGTCCCATCATCCAATGGCTGTAATTCAAGCAACGTGCGGAATAGTGTCTCTCCTTGCTGCGTGCGAAAGTCGATCTCAGCATTCGGATGCAAACCAAAGGCCATGGGCGTGTCCACAACCAAGGTCCGGTCGATGTGCTCCAGGTACTTTTCATACGTCGTGGAGGGCGGACTATAAAATGAGACGCCATCCCCTGAGGAGACAAAGGGGAACAACTGCATTTCATCCAAGAGCTCGTCCCGCATCAAATGGTCCAAATAGGTCTTGGACAAGAGGCGATCCAGGTCGTTGACGATGTGGCCCCCATACATAATTTCCCCAAAAATGTACTTGAGGTCCTCCCAGGGGATTTTGCTTCCGCCGCTGGCATTCTCCAAGTAGTTGGTCAAGCATGCTGCCGAATCTCGCAGGTCGCCAATGGAAAAAGGGTAGTTCATATTAAAGCCCATGGGGCCAAAAAGCTTGCGCTCTATCATTAAGGCATGGAAGTAGCACAAGCCAAACAAGACGCCCTTTGTTTTGGAGTCAGTTTCATCAATATCTTCCTTGGGAAAGTTGGCCCAGGCTCGCTTCAGATTAGCCTTGAGTCCCGCAGGCGGCTCGTTGGTGACTTTTATGCAGCGATTTAGGACGCCAATTGGGATGTTGCTGGAGGGATCAGACGTCAAGAACAAGCGCATTTTGGCGTGGCTGCCGCCCTCCTGGGCAAACTCATCCAGTTTTTTCTCGAGCTCCCCCATCCACCGCGTCATCAAATGAATGTTGTTCAGGATAACCCAATGCCCATTCCGGTGCGCGCTTTCTAGACACGCCATGGCCACCACATCTTGTCCTTGACCCATACTGACATTATGGTAACTCACGCCCTTAATGAAGCCGTGCTTGTCTGCCAGCTTGTCCAGGAGACCTACCACGTTCGCCCCGGGGCTCAGGATAAAGTACACGGGTGTTGCCGGTGTAGCATCTTGCAAGGACTGGTCCAAAATCTCAATGGCACTCTTTGTCGAGTCACAGTCCGTGTAGGCCTGACCCTGCGGCAAGAGTTGGCGGATGAAATTAGTCAAGGCCACATTCATGCGGTCAGGCCGAAGGCATCGCATAACCATCATTTTCTGGAAAGGCATGCGGTCCAATCCTGCCCATTCCAAGGGTAGCTTCTCCGTCTCTGGGGCCAAGGCGCTGTACCACTCCCGAAAGCGGGGGCTAGCTTCCACCATGTCCTGAGAAAATTTGGTGAAACCATCCAACTCCGACAAAGCTTGCACAGATTGCCAGACAGGCAAAGGCAGCCAGCTTAAAGGATTGTCGTTGACCTGCTTTTTGGGTCCCCGCAATAAGAATTGGAAATGAGAGTCCGGAACCCTGACATTGCCTTGTGTCAGCCCTACCGCCGCATGTGATGACGAGTGCGTAGGATCCCCATCCAAGACGCCGCGCTTTAGCAAGTTGAAGGTCATTTGTGCCAAGAAGATGAGTTTATGCCGCTCAAACAAGCCTCGGCTAACCCAGGTATAGATGGTCATGCGCAAAGACTCACGAAGATTCAGTACCCGTGCCTCGGGTGTGTCAGCAGGGAGTGCCTTCTTGATAGACTTTAGGAAGAAAAAGACGAACGAATCTAGCGAGTACTGATACATGTGGTCGATACTGCACAGCTGTGTTAGCAAAAAGTAGAGCATGGCGCCCTCTGCCGCCTGAACTCGGTACGTTTCACGAGCCTGATTGATCAGCCCCTCCGTGGTCTTTCCCTCGGCAACGGCAGCATTGATTTCCGCAGCGGCGGCTTTGGTAGCCTCCAACCCTTCAATCAAAGGCACATCACTCAAAATATCGTCCGGGGCCTTGGCCAATCTCTCCAGCAAGTCATCCTCCAAGGAAACTAGCTGGATTTTGTACCGTTGGAAAGCTTGTTGTAGTAGCTGGGCCTTCTCTTCCAGCTCGGGACGCTCCACCGACACGACCTTCGATAGCAACTGATCCTCTAACCCACGCTCCGTGGCTATAAAATTGATGAGCGTGCACTGTGCGGCGACTTCAGGCTTGTAATGCGGATTGGAGAGCTTAGTCTGTAGGTAAAGCTGGAAGGCCGGGTCAAACTCCACTTCCTCCCCACAGAATTTGATGTAGAGCTGGCGTCCCTTTTTGTAAATCGCCCGTGTAAGCACAGGTTCCAAAGTGGCATCAAGCTCCTCACCGACGTTCTCCAAAATTACGGTCATCCCATTGGACAAGGCTTTCTCCATCTTCTTAGTCCAGTTCTTCTGGGTGAGCTGCAGTACCTGAAGTCGACTTCCGGCCTCCTTCTGTCGCAGCCACTTGATGCCTTGCGTCTGGGGGTCGATTATCAAAGGCCAGCGCTTACAGTTGGTAATCACGGCGCCATTCTCTAGGCTGATCCGATCCGCTGGCAAGCCCTCTCGAATCATCTTGGCGTTGTTCCCATCGTTTGAGAGCAAACTCACCGGATCCACACCAGGGGTCAGTGGGACGCCTCGCACAATCAGATCCCGGGTCCACACGTTCTTCCACAGGTGGTCACGCGTCTCTTGGTCAAACGCCCCCACGTATGAGACAAAACCTGCCGCAAGCATGCAATCGCCCACCAAAGTCGTTGCCGTTTCCTTGAGGCGCTCGATCTCATTACCCCACCGCGTGTTCTCCGAGCTCAATCCTCCCACCAAGCGCTCCGCAAGGGCCAGGCGCTCTTGACATGCGGCGGCCTCGGCCTCCACCTTGGATTTTTCCTCAGTCGCCTCCACAAAGCGTTCCTCTAGTACGGACAAGCGCTGTTGCACCGCCTTGACAGCCTCCTTGGCAGCGGCCAGCGACGCATCAGCGCTAGTCTTCGACGCCTGGGCTGCTGCTAAGGTATCCATCAAAGGTTTGACCTTCACATAAATTCGATTATATTTATAAATATTCACAACCCACGTGCACAGGTTGGCAGCTGCTGCGGACTTGCTGGTCATGCTCTCAGGGGTAAAATCAGGAAGAGCAATCAAGGGGGCGACGCGCTGGATATCATCCTCAGGAATGGTCTCCCCCTTGAAGGCCATAAGCTTATTCTTAAACTGGTCCACATTTGCCATCATTTTTTTGGCGCGGTCCCATTTGTGATTCTTGTACTCTTTCTCTACCAGAAGCAGGCAAGCAGTGGTCACGGTGTCCACACCCGCGGGTGGTGTCTTGAGATTCTTCAGCTCTGTAAGCATAGCCTTGCTCAGAACGTCAACTGCAGCAGCAGCCGCCTTCATAGCAGGCTCCGCCGCCGCTAGTTCCCCAGAGGCCTCAGCCTCCAGTAGAGCCGCCTCGGCCGAGGCACTCTTAGCCTTATCCGCTTCGAATGTGGCTGTCTCTTGTTGGATTTCAGCCTCAGCGCGCTGCGCCCCCATTTCTTCGATGAGCTGGTCCGTTGCTGCCTTCTTCTCCTCGACGCGGATCATGGTATGCGTCAAGTCTTTCTGCAACAAAGCCACGTCAGCAGCCGTCTTGCGCAACGTCGAAAGCCCCACGTCCAAGCGGTCCACAAGCCGCACTACCTCGCTACGCTTTGTGTTCAGCAAGTACTTGTAGAAACCAATCAACTCCAAATAGCTCTTGGGTGTCACATAATTATAGCGCCGCTGTCGCTCCAGGTAGGCATGTGAAGCTTTCATGACAGACAAATGCTCCTCCGCCATATGAAGGGCCAGCTGGGCCTTGACATGTGGCGTTCCCAGATCTACATCCTCCAGGAAGCGATGGGCAACTGATACGAGGGCTTCGCGCGGCCATGGGTGAAAAACATCAATGGTCGTGCAATTAATTAGAGCCGGGAAGCGTCGAGCCCGCACCCGGAAGTTGGGCCCCACGGGAGAAAATGTCAGTACCACGTGCAAATTATTGCGGATGCGAGTCACAAAAAACTCCAGCAGCGTAGAGGGTGTGTCAGGGATACCCTGTGCCCGGGCCTCCGACCGAACACCTGCCAGCAAAGCTTCTAGCTCTTCCTTTGAGAACAGATCAGTAATCCAGCCGCTTGACAGAAGGGCATTGATGTAGATGAGGAAACGCTCGTCGATTATCTGAGAGTCCGTGATAAGAAAAACTAAGGACACACCCTTGACTCCTGCCAGCCGGTACATGTCTTTGAGCGCCTCCTTTAAGTCCTCCATTTTAAATCGAGCGGTGACGGCCAGCTGCTTGACCTCGTATCCACAAATGAAAGCGGCCAAGCGCGTCAAGGACTGTTTGCCCGAGCCTCCCACCCCTATAAGCATGGCATGCCCTGAGGGATTAGAGAGGATACGGCAGATGCGGGTGACGTGCTCCATGGCCTGCTCAAAGAGCACCAGGTCCATCATGGCGTTGGACTCATTATACTCCTGGAGCTTGCCATCAAGCATCCTCTTGAGCCAAGTCAAGTCTGGTACGGGCGTATAGGCGTTGGTTGATGAAGCAGCGTTGACACTGTTGTTGCCACCGGTGTCCGTACGAGTGATGCCCCCGGCAAAGCTTGTGCACACCAGAGGCCGCTGCATTAACGGCTCGACCATGTCTTCAGCTGAGGATGAAAAGGTATTATTTGCCACTGAAGTTAGCATACCCCCGAAGATAGCTGTCTCAGACTCGGTTACCAACCGATCACCAAAGACGCGCTCACACTCGTGCACCCAGAGTCGGAGTAGAGACAAGGGAGTAGCACAGTGATCAGGCCGGGCAAGTGTCAGACCCTGGAAAATATTTGTCAGCTCCCGCATGTTCCAGTTGTAGGTGAACTTGACAGCGCTGGGCAAGAAATGCTGCAAAACTTGGCCGTGCAGAGCAATGGTGGCTTCAACAATCTTGTCGCAGCAGTCCTCCACTTTGGTTGGGAAGCCCTTGAGGTGTCCTCCTAAGATAGACCCGTAGATGGTCTTCAGATCCCCTTTTGAGGGCATCATGCAAGCAAATGTGGCAAAGTGCCGCTGCGCTCGCTCGCAAATATCGAAGGAGCCGGCCGTAGGATTCATGGCTGCAAGATACTGCACATCCACCACGTCCTTACGCGTTCCCAAATCTGTACGGTCGAACCAGTTGCCGTACTGGAGGTGCTGCGTCAGCAAGGCGATTGCATTCTGCGTTCCATATGTCTCAACGCATGGCAGATTCACATCATCCAGAAACAAGGCCAGGTGATGTCCCTGTGGAGGACCATACTTGCGGCCCGAGCGTCTTTCAATGGCGAGCTCCAGCTCACTCTGCAGTTTAGCCGAGTCCGTGTAGTAGCTCAGGTTCACAGTCGTGGAGATCATCTTGTCTGTATCCTTATCCAAGTTCCGGAGGTACTCCTGCATGATACTTGTCTTGCCCGTGCCTGCCGTTCCACAAAGCATTACATGTCGATGCTTCTTAGCCAGCAGGTCGACCAGAAAAGAGAGGCGCACAGTGTCAACCGTAGCCACCTGGAGCTGTGAAAAGGCAGTCTCTCCCATCCCACCACCGATGGGGATGGGAACATACTTAGGCACGCGGGCTGCCCAGGGTAGAAAGGAGAGAGATTCAACATCAAAGTAATAATCAAAGCATTGCCCGTCTTTGGGGAAACGCTGACCAAAGATCATGGCAAAAGCGTTGCTGAACTGCTTACGGTAGTTCGCCTGCTTGTCCACCGCCATCGCTCCCCCAAAGGCCCACACAGCTGCATAGATAAACACGAGCTCAAGCACATCAGGCGTCTTCTTGTCAGCAGGCAGCACACACGAGGAAGATGAGGCTGATGCGGAGGCGGAAAGGTTTGATGCTATTTCGCCGTTGCTCTCATCATCTGAACCACTATTACTGCCATTCAAGAAACCTTCCAAGATGTAAATGAGCGTAGAAACCTTATTGATGACACGAATCGGTGTCACTTCCTTGTACCCCCGTCGCGTCATCTCCACCAAAGCGTCCACGTACTTGTCAAAGAGACCAGGCAGCAAAACCCGTTCGTTGGCATCCGTGCGAGCCTGGACCCAAGACTGCACTAGTGGTTTCCAGCCCACGTCGGCCTCGTTGATGTAGAGGATGCCAGCGCGCGACACTGTGGCGGGCGTGGCATTTTTCAGGGAGTTGATCTCAAAAACCAGACGCATGCTGTCAGACAAGGGCACACGCTCATTCGAGACCAGAGTCAGCACCTTGTTGTCGTCCATCACCGTGTTCATCGATTCAATCCAGACTGCGTCAATATCGCCATCGAGGACTACCCACTTGTGCTTCTGATGCTCGTAAAAACCCTGCTCTGCAAAGTTCTTCGACATACCGCGCATGATGATGGAGAGCACGCCGTCTTTCCAGTCTTTACTCAAGGTCATGTATCCGTACAGCTCGTCCCCAGACACGGCCTTAGGGTTCACAGTCTCATACACACATATCTGAGAGCGCTTTTCATCAGCGCTGCTGGTCCCAATCCGCCCAAAGCTCCCGCTGTGGCAGTCCAGGTTGTGCGCAGCCGCCAATGTCTTCCAAATGGCTGTCTTGGCCGAGCCTGCAGGTCCCAAAAGCATGACTGAGTGCCGAACATCCAATAATTCTTGCAGCTGACAGGCTTTTAGTACGAAGGTATCATCTGCCTGGTACCTCTTAAGCTTTGCCGCCATCGTCACCTTATCACGCAGCGTCTCATTGACCTTAGGTGCCACGTCCTCCATGCCGACAAACAAATCATTGATAAGCCGTAAAAAAATAGGCAGGTCATGAGCAGGAATTTTGGGGGTATTAAAATCTCGCAAGGCCCGCATCAGGATCTGGGCCTCATCCAGGTGTGGTTCACCGCGCTTGAGCATGCCTGCCACGCGCAACACAGATTTGACAGCGCGCAAACCCCAGTCGTAGTGAAATTGCTTCGAGAGAAGCTCCGAAGAAAGCTGATATAAAGTCACAAATTTGATTGCCAAGCCTCGCGCGTTCTGAAAGCCTTCTGACATAAGCATATTCTCGCAGATTGGGCGCAGATCAGGCCGGATCATGGCACAGGAGCGGAATAGGACCTTCAAGTTCTCGGGCAGCTCCGTGCGGCCCGCATATCCGGGGTTCATAGTAATGAAAAAGCCGCATGACGGAACCAAGGAGATAGTGTCACCCATAAACTCGAGTGTACCCACCTTGACGGGCGGGGTTCCTCCGGGCAGGTGCTGGTACTCGAGGTCACGGTTGCTGGGCACGGAACACTTGACGATGGCATCTTGAATTGTCTTGACCTGGGTGGCAACCACTGAGAGGACTTCAAGAGGAATGCGATTAAATTCATCAAAACAGCCCCAAGCACCCGTCTGTGCGAGGCCCTTGAAAATTTCGCCCATCGTTTGATAATTCATCTGATCTGAGCAGTTAAAAACGTAGCAGGGCATTGCCAAAGCCCGCGCGAGGTCTTTTGTCGTCTCAGTCTTGCCCGTGCCCGCAGGTCCTGCGGGCGCCCCGCCCAGAAACAGCCGCAACCCCATTGTCAGAGTGATGTAGCAGCGGTCCGTCAGAGGAGTAATAACCAGCCGGCCCGTATTCCCTACCCACTCGTAGAAGTACTTGCATTGATAGTCGCAGATCTTAATATCCACATCTCGCGGGCTACTACCGCTACCTGTTTGAACACCAGTGCCCACAGGGATTATACTTGAGGAAGTGGTTGGCGGTGGAGTCCAGTAGAAGCGCAACTGCTGCTGCCACAAGAAAGAATTGGGGCCCTCCGTCTTATCATCGATGAGTTTCTGCACCACGTCGCGGGCGTGCACGTCCAAAGTGATGAGGGAGATTATCTTGGTTCTATCCCCAGGCGTCAGCTCTCCCAAAACAAGTTGAATTAAGGCACTCAAACGGCCATTGCACACCTGCAAGAAGCGCTTGACAGCATCCTCCTGCCCACCCTCATACTCTTCCAGGGCGCGCTCTGTCTCCTCTGTCCAGTAAATCTGCGTGCCCGTCAGAACTACCTGTGCTGGATAATCAAACAGCCACTGCTCGCGGGGTTTTTCTATGTCCCAATTCACAGCCGTCTCCATACCATCCTCTAGCTTGTAGCGTAGAGTCTCCGCCACCACCTCAGTCAGCTGGTTCAGGTAGTTCTCTACCTCACCCTGCATTGTAAAAGGGCTGTGAAGCGAGACGCATTCCTTGTCCTTGGCCACCATGGTGTCCACTGTCCGGTTAGAGAGGGTGCCCGTGGCGGCGTCATCCATAACAAACTTCAGATCGCCGAGGGCATCGTAGCAGTCACCCAGATAGGGTAAGATTTTGGCAGGATTGGTACCGTTCGCGAGCATGTCCAGTAGGGCGACATTAGAGACGAAGTAGAAGCGCGGATACAGTTTTTTTTTCATGTCCAGGTACTCATTCAACGACTTTTGGCAAAGCTCTAAGCGGAAGGTCATGCTTCTCAGAGCTTCCAACCGCCCATCCACATTGCAAGCATCCACCACCTGCGGCGTCAGCACTGCGGCCTTCATAAGCTCCTTGAACTCTGAATCAATTCCTTCAAAGCGCTTCGTATCCTCAGGCAGCTGTGATCGAATATCCGCCGAGGCTAGGAAGATACTCTCGAGGGCCGCCCAGCACTTGGAAACCAGGACCCAGGCCTTGAGAACCTCCTCCACGTGGCCCAAGGCTACCTGCCACTGTAGCACCTTCTCCTTGAAAAACTCGACAGACAGCATCCCCTGAAGCTCCATCTGGTGGCCCTCAAGGTTTTCGAGCACTTCTTCACTAGGCTTGACTACCGTCATCTCCGTGTCCTTATGCGACACATAATCCAAGGTCAGGACTTCCCAAGTCTGCACAATAATGCCCAATTGGATCTCGATCTTGAGCTCCTTGGAGGCCGTGCTGACCAGGTCTTCTACCAATTCACGACGTTCAGATAGACGCAATGGCATCATATCCTCGAATGTAAACTTGGTATGCGTGGGGTCCAAATGCTTGACGTGGCATTGTCGGGCCAGAGCCTCCCAGTGCCGGTCGCGCATGGCCGGGGAATGCAGCTCGTCAATTAAAGGTAAAAGTACACTCATGGACAAGATGCTCTCCTCCACCACTTGATACACGCGCCAGGCCTTGAGAACCTGGAAGTCATTCCCTTGCTTCCGGAGCTGCTTAATAAGTTCCTTGTTCTGATCCATACAGGCCTCAGTCTTGACCTCGGACCAGTACTGGCTGCGCCAGCCCTCATACAGCTTGTCTACAAGTGCCTTGAAATCCCAGATCCACTTTAGCAGCTTCAGGTCGCGCCGCGTCTCAACCATCTCGGGATACTTGCTGATTTGTAACTCGAAGAGCTCCTCCAGCTCGTTGAACGCCGCAGCCTCCCGCTCCAACGCCATGAGCATGACCACTTGCCGGTCCATTTCCTCGTATGCCATGGCAACGGTGTAGGTGCCAGTGTTGGCATGATTCCTAGCCGATGAAGGGGAAGAGGACGCTGGTGCTGACCCTGCTCCAGCAGCAGCCGCTACCGACGGTGTCGAGGACGTGAAGGGCCCCTCCTTCTTGAAGGCTGAGCGAAACCGTAAGACTCGAGCCCCAAAGGCGTCTAGGTTCTGTCGCAAAATTTCAACCTCAGCCATCTGTAAAGGCAGAATCTCCTCCTTCTTAACAAATGTCTTTTTTACCAGGAGCTCCCAGGCCGTAGGCGCTTCTTCGAGGTAGGATTGCAAGTCATAGCCAGAGTCGCCATCAATGGTTACGTCCGTCACGTCCACATTGTGCCGCTTCAGCGCTGCGATCATATCATGGAAAGGACCCCAAAGTTCTGCAAACGTCTCACTAGCCTTGCGCACGTCGCAGATTGACTTCATGACCGCCATAAGCGCTTCCTTACTCCCATCTGCCACTACTGAAATTGACAGTCCAGTCCGGACTTCTTGCATTAAGGCGTCCATATCCCGCAGCCGAGCCACCAGTGTGGCCTTAATGTGGTAGGTGTAAGTGGCTGTCCAACGCGTGCACCAGCCCAAAATTGCCTGCTTGATTGGTAAGGTGTTGACGCGCAGCCATCCCAACACGTCCACGGGAGACGAGAGCTTGGTATTGACTTGGAGCTGCAGTCCCTCGTAATGCGCCACCTCGCGTTCAAACTGCTCCAAATCCAGTAACGTTTGCCCCAAAGGTGTCACCACTACAGCAGTAGCACAAAAATCTCGAAACTGCGCATCCAAGTCCGTTGTCCACAAAAAGGAGTATTCGTCGTATCGCTGCTGCAGCCCCCGACAAGCCTCCTCTGTCTCATACACCACGTCATAAATCCGATCAAGTGTTAGGCACAGCTGTGGGTCGGCATGCATCTCTCGAAGATAGCTGCCTTGGTTGTTGGTATCATCCAGACGCTTGAGGAGAGTGGAGAGATGGTAAAAGCCTCCGACGATGCTTCCCACCACGTCCTTGAGCGTGATACCGCTGGAGCTCGTGCTGGAGGTTGAGGACGAGAGCTCCGGCTGGAAACGCACCTGCCGATCGTCCATCAAGGTCAACTTGATCTCCAACATAGGTAATTTACTACTACTGACGTTGGTGGTAGTACTAGCGCTGGTGAGGCCTGTATTCATCGCTGTAGTCGTGGGGTCGATCTCGTTGCGAAAGGCTTCAAGTGAGGAGAGGATGACTCGAGAGAGACCATTAACCACGCGATTATTGACGTAGTTCACGTATGCCTGCCACTCGGGTGGCGTAGGGAATGCTACTTGCAGGATCTTTTGGGTCCCTTTGAGCAGGGCCTCGATCTCCTTCCCAGCCTCCTTGACCTTGCCATAACGCTCCCCCCGGATACCGCGCTGCATGCGCTCAAACTCTTCTCGCTCTACTGGCTTGGACTTGCGCTCGAGCATGGGGCGCTCCCATTCCCCCAGCACGCCTTCTACTGCCGCTAGGTTCCGCTTCATGGTCCGCACTACCTCCTCGACGCTTTTCACTTTCTCGAGCGCCTCGCCCAAAAATTCCTGCACGGCCATCGCGCCGCTCTGCCAATGCAAACGCACCAAGCCTGCTTCCACCACATGATTGAAGCGATCCAAGTACGGACGGACTAAGGGCAGCTCAACGGGGTGCAGCGCCGCCCACGCCACGTTGTGTGTGTGAGCGATGAGTTCGAGGTTCCCCGTCCAGCGTCGGAAAGTCTCCGCTTGCTGATACACCTCCAAGGCGGCAGCTGGCACTGGTAAGTTTAATAGGCGGAAATATTTGACTTCACGTAAAAGTCGGACAAGAGCGGGGTCGAAATTGACGGCAAGGTGCTGCGTCTGCGTGTGGCGGACCAGCAAGTGCTGGCGGAGTTTGGCTTCCGAGGAAGACTCGACATCCCGGCCCCAGATCTCGGCATGTTGTGCCTCATAATCCTTGAGGGAAGAAACGAGAGCATTGCAAGCCTTAAGTACGTCCTTGCTTTCCTCTCGCGCCCAAATATGCGGTTGCTGCAGCTCTAACGCTCGAAGCTTAGCAAGCGGAGCCTGGACACGTTCGATGAGGCTGTGGCACCAGGCAAGGGCGCCGGCGATGGGAGGGTAGCTGACAGGCACGGGAGGACACTCACGCTGCCGGAGGAAGATCTCGTGAACGGTACGAAGGTCTTGACTGTAAGCATGCAACAGTGCAATATACTTTTTCTGGGGAAGGATGGTGGGAGTAAGGGAAGCGAGAAGGAGGATAGGAAAAAGGCATGAGTCTATTTGAAATTAAAAAATACCATTTATTTGTTCCATACCTCCAGCTCGTCCTGAATAATACCCCGATCCAGAAGCCCCTCAAAAGCATCAAGAAGCTTGAATCGGCCCGTGACGGTGGCGCGGTCATCAAAGGCAAGCGCGATGAGGGAGGCCAGGCGGCGATCCAGCTCTTTCACGTGCTCCTTGAACTGAGCATAGTCCACCTACGAGGAAGGAATGAAGGAAAAGAACAGAGATGCAATGTGAACGCGAGCTAGCGACAGCGGAAGACAGATGAGACATGCGAAAGGGCTTCTTAAGGGGCGGATACTTATCATCGCTTCTTCCGATTTCTAATCTGCCATACCTCAAACTGTGTCGCCTTCACATCCATTATATCGTACGGCACGTTTCGCACTCGTTCGACGGCCCCCAAGAAATCCTCATGCATCTGCTTCACGCCCATCGTGACCACGCGACCCTTGGTCCCACCCACTTCCACCTAACGGCGAAGGGAGGGAGGGGGGACAGACCAGAGGATTAAGTTCAAGGAGTTAGCTGGCAAGATGCAGTAAGGGATTCGGACGCAGCGTGGAAACAAACGAAAGATTTTTTTGCTAGTCTACATCCGCCTCTCCTACCGCCCCTTTCTTGTTTACCTTCGACAGCTTATTGAACGAGATAAGCGTGCGTGTAAAGTCAATCAAGCTGCCGACGCGTTCCATGAAAAGCTCCAGGCGAGCGAATAAAGCGCTGTTCTGGATTCGCCACGGATTGTGAGGGCACTCTGGATAAAGGCAGGAAGATCGATAAGGAGAAAGAGTGAGAATGACGACACAGACTAAGGGAGTGCGGGGACAGGAGATGGTGTAAAACGTACCAGCAGACGCAGTGTCTTTGAAGGTTGCATACGTCTCTTTGAAGGTGGTGCAGACGTTAAGGGCGATCGAGAGCTGCTCCAGGGCTTTGGGCGCTTCCTCCTTTTCGATAAGCGCAAACATTTGCTCTCCTGAGACATATCGACCGGCCTGAGTGAGTATAGGGGGTGATGGTATGTTATAACACATTCTATAAGTCCATCGTCCCCTCTCTGTTCACCGCATACCTGCGTGATCAGCGAGTTGGACAGCTCGCGCATCAGGACAACGAGACGAGCGGGTGTATTGTAGTGCTTGCTGTTCTTCCAGATCTATGGTGGAGGAAATGGTCAATATACAAAATATTTTGAAACGTTTTCTCTCTCTTCCCTCCGTATCTCTCTCCCTACCAGCAGGACTATATGCAAGATTGGCTTAAAAAGAGTAGGGAGTGTGGGGAAGCGCGTTTCACTCGCGTTCTTCTCTTCTTGCAAGCGAGCCACCCAGTCTTCCAGAGGACGAAGGTACTTGCTAAGCGAAAAGGAGATGGAGGGAGGGAAAAAGAGAGGAAAATAGTATATAGGATAACAAGTCAGCTACAAATGGTTAAGCCACGCTTATACCTCATCCCTCTCCCTAGTTTCTTGCCTCGTACCTATTATCGTTCGCCTCCAGGCGAGCCGTGAATACCTCCTTGCAGAGACGGTGAAAAGTGCTGGTATAGGTAGACTTGGCTTGCTCGAGCACATGCAACACCTGCCACCCCAAAAAATGAGAAGGAACGCGTGAGTGAGAGATAGGTCTTTTCCACCTTTCTTGTCTTTCTCTCTCTTTTACCTTCTTGACGCGCTGCGACTGGAGCTGGTCGTAGACCGCGTTGAGATTTGCGGCCTTGGTCTTCCAAAAAGTGATTTCCACGTCCGGAGTGGGGTGGAGGCCTGAAGGGTGGAAAAAAAGGAGAGACAGATATAGGAAAAAGCTGGAAGCACTTGTACATTCATCTTCTCCCGTTCTCATTCTCTCTCGCTTACCTTGCTTGAGGAAGGACTCTGGATCTTGCTTCAGAACTTGACGGATCTGTAAGTGGGTGAAGCAAACGTAAAAGACACAAAGAGACGCAGGGAGGTAGGAGAGAGAGTGGTGCTTACCTGCTTCGTCCAGGTCACCACGGCGCCTTCCAATAGCGCAAGACGATTGCGACTTCCACCACCTACCAAGCCAGGGCCTCCTCCTCTGTTTGATTGTTTTTGGCAGTTGAAAAAGAAATAAGTCTCTGAGACATGTACATCGTCCCTCTGCCCTTCCCATCTTTTCTTTCATCTTTACTCACATACTTAAGCCTGACGAGGCCAGAACAGCGTCTCCTGCTCCAGAAGGAGGACCTAAAAGCCCTTCGATAGGGGGCATGGGCAGGCGGGTCTGGCCCTTTATTTGACCACAGAGAATTGTAAGGGAGGAAAGGAAGGAGTAGAATCGGTCGATGACCTAAGGAAGGAGGGAGGGAGGGAGGGCGTAAGGGAGGGTTGAGCCTGTATTGTTTCGCCCTTTCTCACAGGAAGTGGAGAAGGAAAGGACGGGTTGTGGGCTGAAATGAAGGATTTTATCATATCAGCAGTTGTATAATCAGTGTTGAGACTGTAAATTAGTGGAATGGTGTCTACATCTACAATTTATTCGGTATTCACAATAAATCAGCAGTATTGATCAAATAAATAAAAAATAAAAAATCTAACCTCCTTCGTAGCTGCCTCTCCCCATTTTGCCTGGTTTTGCGGGTTGGTCAACAGAGGCAAATAAATCTCGTAGGCTAGGAGCTCCAAGTGCTCGAAGGACGAAGGACCTGCAAGTTCAAGAGTGAGAATAGCACTCTCCATGGACAAGAGTGAGGAAGGGGGGGGGGAGGACGAAGAGGAAGACAAGGAAGCTGAAGGAGGAGGCTGTGGAGAAGAAAAGGAGGAGGAGAAAGAGGAGGAAGGCGTGTAGGAGGTCGAGCGGATTTTGAGGAACAGCACGTGTTTACCCTTGCCGAACTTTTTGGGCATGAGGGTCTCCACGCGAAGGGTCTCGGGGACCTAGGGAGAGGGGGTTAGGAGGGAGAAAGGGAGACAGGGAGAGAGGGAAAGAGAGAGGGAATCGGGGAGGGTCGGTAAGTGAATATCAAACTCCCTTAAAGTTTTATATTGCCACAGAGCTTATCCCCAGTCACTTTGCAGGTCTGACAAAAAGCTGTCTTACTGCCGGCCACTCGTCTTCATTCTTCCTCCACCCTTGAACTCCCTTACCAGCAAGAAAATTTTCTCATCGCTTTCCAAAAAATCCTGGAGCTTGCCCACATTCTCCTCACTATAAAATATCTTGTCAAATTTACTGTTGCTGCCTGCGATGCTACTAGCAGTCGTCAGCCCTCCCTCCCCCCATCCCTCCCGCCCTGGCCCCTTGGTAGCGGAAGTGGGGCCGGAGTGGGCAAAATTAGCGACGGGGCCATGCTTACTACTGAAGGAGGAGAGGATCCGTTGACGAAGGAACAGGACGCTGGAAGGAAAGGAGGGAGGAGAGCGGAGAGAGGGAGGAACGGCAACGAGTGTGAATATTTGGCCATCCCTTGTATTCTTCACCAGCCAATGAGACACTATCAAATGAATCAAATGAACATGCTTGAAAGTCAAGCGAAGGGTTGGTTATGTATTCACAAGTAGATAGAATGCAAACCAAGTACATGGGAAGACAAGGAGGAGAGAAGGGAAGATAGGGAGGCCGGAGAGGGCAAGAAAAAGAGAACTAGTGCTTCCTTCACTTTAAACATACCGTGGGTCCTTGTCCAGCTTCAGTGGGTCGCTGTCAGAGTACGACATGCTTGTGTACGGTCTGTGATTTTGATGAGACGGAATTTAGGTTGTGTGTCTATCGGTTTCCCCTCGCTGCTGCCCCCGAAAAAAGATCAAAAAGTGAACGGGGAGGCAATGAACACTCAGGCTCAGCAATAAATTATACATTTCCACGCCAACTTTTCTACAAGCACCCCAAGAGCATTGATAACGAATACCAGCTCAAGAGGCAAGAAAAAGCAGCCCTCCCCCGACCCCTCTCCCCCCTTCGAAGCATTTAGTAGGGGCTATGGGCCTTCAGATGCACCGCAGCGAAAAGCGTTTCCGCGCAATTTCCCCACTCCCTTCCTCTTTTTTGTGTGTTTCTCTCTTTCCCTTGCACATTTGAGCTCACATGACTATCATTGTTTTAGACACATGTGTTGTGCATACTGTCGTCTCGTGAAATGGCACCGGTCTCAAAACTTCCTTTGTCAAGCATCAATTATTTGTGTTTTTGCGAGCAACCGTCCAAGCCAAAACGTACGTTTGCGTTCCTCCAGTCCTTGACGCCACCCTACGCTGCCTTGGGCACGAGACGCACCGTTCCCTCAATTAAGAGGCCATGCCGTCTTCCTCCTCAGAAAAGAGATCCTAGATAAGACAGGCATGAGGGTTATCAGGGTTAACCAAGGCAAGCATGTCACAAGAGGCAGGATGCGTCGTACGCACGACATGACAGGTCTGGCGTCACTGCAACGCACTTGACGACACTTACTCCCTGTTCCTGGGGCTACCTGTCTGTCCCCCTCGCCTTCCTCTCCAATCTTTCACTCATCGCTTCTTCCTTCTCTATCGAGGACACTCATAGATGCTCTTCCGCCCCCCACCCCAGCACATAGACACAGCCAGACACGGCCCACACTCAAAGAGACAGAACAAGCGACACGCACACATGCATTCGTGGTGTCGCGTCCTCCCGTTTTCCTTCAAAATCATCTGCCCAGACTACGCGCGCCCCCCTGTGCTTCCTATAGCACATGTTCTCATGGGTTTCCGACTCCTATGCCCCATTTGCTGGGCGTCGCTGCTGCAGCGGCCTTGAGGGGGAGGGGAAGCGTGCAGTATTATTTGTTTTCAGCGTGCAGGCATCTCCTCTGAGAGAGGTTCTTCCTTGCCTCCTCCCAACTGAGTCGTTGTTGACTCAGACACCACAGAGGATGACGGCAAAAGAAAGCATGGAGAAAGCGCGGGGAGATGTAACCGTCCCTGCCCTCTCTCCCTCCCTCCCTCCCTCCCTCCCTCCT
>AFGM01000095.1:0-10287 GCA_004335455.1 Nannochloropsis oculata CCMP525
TAAGGGGGCCCACATAATCATCGCGACATTTTGATCGCCTAAGCGACCTAACCCAGCTTACCCTGCCCTGAGCCTTTTGTCTGCCTCGTCCTTGTAAACCCCTTCCCCCTTCCATGTAGCTAGCGCTAATTTCCCCTGGTCCCCACACAGACTCGGATATATATCGCAGCCCCCTTGGATTGGTTCGCCAACATTTTTATCACGTGCGTCGTGGAAACATTTCTTTCTGTACACCATGTCCCTCTGCCCAACCGATAAGGAAGGGCGCGGCTTGGTTGCCAGGCGTAACCTTTGCCAGCTCCTTGAGGCTCACCCCTGTCCGCAGCAGCCGCAACACCACAATCAGCCTTTGGGATTGCGCATTACTCTCCCTTCTACGGAGTACTCGCAAGCAAGATTGGAAAGGCTTGAATCTCATGTAAGACTCCTCTTTTCCTTACCCGCTTTTGCCCCCTCTGACCCCTCTTCCCGCTTCCCTTCACTCCCTCCCCCCCTCTCCCCCAATCTAGAGGTCAAATGGAACCAGGTTTCGCTGCCGCCCTTCTCACGATAACGAAGAATATGCCTTCCTCGGCAATGATAACGAGGAGGAGTACAACAGCGGCAGCCAAATAGACGACGAAGAGGACGCCACCAGCAGCATCAGCAGTGGCCGGGACTCCATGTTCTATGGAGGCAGCAGTGGCAGCGAGGAGGGTGACGAGCTGCAGCACCAGCAGCTTGGAGTGAGCGTGCCAGGCATCGGCTCGTTCTATGTCAAGCGGGACCAGGTTCTGCGGCGGCGGCGCCGGGACTTCGTGAAGCTCAAGCGGTCGCAAAAGGTAAGAGGTGCGGGTAGAGGGCGCACATTCGAAAGAGGGTATGTATCCGGGTCTTCGTCTCTTTCGTCTTCGCCTGCGTCCCCACCAAAAATCAAATGTTTCACTCTCTTCCTCCTTTTCCTCTTGCTTCTCCCTTTCCTAGGCCAAGATTGTCAAGACGGCTTACTCGGTGATCGAGGCCGTGTGCGAGACCTTCTTCCCTGGCGAGCGCATGGAGCTCTTAGACGCGATCACTGGCGCCCATAAGACCTACCGCCGCCGGCACCAGAACAGCCTCCTCGTCGGTGGCACTCTTAACACAACCAATAGCAGTAGTATCGGCGGCAACAGCAGCAGGAGCGCCATCTCCATGGTGTCGGACAAGAAGCAGCAGAATGCCTCCCCCCCCTGCACACCCCCCGCCCCAGCCATCTTACGTGCCCCCGGCACCCGTCGCACACGCGTCAGCAGCCTCCCTATGTCCATGGCCGAAGATACGCGTAATCCTGACCCCGAAGCTTCCTCCTTGTCTTCCCCTACTCTGACCGGCCGTGTCATGACTCATAGTACTGCCTCTGCTTCTGGGAGCACCACCTCGTCCATGTCCCTGTCCTGTCCGGAGTGGCATCGTCAATCTGGGAGGGTGTTGTCTTCCCTATCCTCTTCCTTATCCGGTCTTCCATCCAAGCAGGCTCCAGGAAAGCGCCGGGCGTTGAGCATGAACATGGAATGTGAGGGGGAAATGGAAACGATAGAGAAGTCCTCTCTCACTTCCTACTTCCCTTCCTTCATCGACAGCATGACCTTCCCCTCTTCCTCCTCCTCCCCCTCCAACTCCATGGTCTCTTCCTCCCAAATGCCAAAAATACAGTCGATGCAGTCCAATATCGTGCCATCCTGTTGCGATAACACTGCTACAGCCACTGCAGCTGATAGCATGTTAATTCCTCCCTCTTCCTCCCGGTCGCCTCCTCGCACTGCCGTCTCGTCCGTACCCTCCTCGTCCCGCCTCCCATCTCCTTCCTCTCCATGCATGGATTTCCAGGACAGAGCAGCCGGGCAGGATGACAGAAACGTGCCAGAGGAGGCCTGGATTTTACATGGCTTACGTTTCGCCGCAGGTGCTGGTGAGATTATCGAGTGTTAGAAAGAGGGGGATATACAGCGGGCACGTATTCTATTTTATACACGTTGCTGCAGTAGACTTTGAAATTAGATGCCACGAGGGAGGCAGGAGAAAAAAAAAAGAGGCAAAAAAGGCAGGTAGAGGTGATTTAATGTAGTTCAACTTTTGTAGACATTAGGCCAGCGAAAACGGTGTTCATCGCGCTCGCCCTTCTTTGGAAGTGTTATGACGATGATAAAAAGTGACAATGCTCTTGGAGAACAAGGTAAGAAACACAGCGGATACCTACTACTTGGCTATCAGCCATTTAATTTTATTAGAAGAGAGAGGCGGGAGGGAGGGACGAACATCGTAGAATTTGGGCTCCTTGGCTGGCAAAAAGCTTGGGATGAAATGGTCAGCGTTCACAGACCAAGAGAGAGGCGACTGGTAGGCATATAAACGATCTCATAAGAGAGTGTTTGAGATAGAAAGGCAGCAGCAGCGGATCAAGAGGAGAGAAAGAGAAAATAATAAACAGATATTAAAGAAGCAAGTGATAGAGGTACACACGCACATGAGGGACGAGAAAAAACAAGGGGGAGTGAAGAAGAAAAAGAAGGAATTGGGGGGAGGAAGCAGGGAAGGTAGGGAAGTTACACCAAAAAGCGGATATGAAAAAGTAGGAGGGAAACGTCAAGAATGTCAAGTTCTTACACAGGAGAGAGTCACTGATGTTAAATTCATAACTATAGAAAAAACCTCGGTCCAAAGAATATACCCCTGACGGGCCCCTGAAGGTTTCGTCGATGTGTGATCAATGGCAATCCTCATCTGTTGCCCTCGATTTCGATTGCCCCTCCTCGTTCCTGACAGACACCGTAGCGCACCTCAGACGTCTCACACCATACTTACATACCCACGTCACGATTAAACGCACAGACCTTTATCGATTGTAGCCCTAATGGCTGTGCCCCGAAGCTTTGCCCGTAGGTTCCTGGCGGCATCAGGAACAGCATCATTGTCTGCCGCCCCGGCCAGCGACACGCCCTTGCTGCGGCACTCGATGCACCACGCAAAGCTGCAGCCAAGCGTACCAGTATCACGGGGACTACGTTTGACCACCGCTGAATTTTCTCTTAATGTCGCTGCTGCCGTCAAGGTTACACGCGCCACCGCCGTCGTCAAAGAGGAGGAAGAAGACAAGGTGGTGGTGGCAGATAAGAACAAGACAACAACCATCAAAAAGGCGTCGTGCGGCCCGGATCCTGTGGAAGAGGATGAAGACGAGATGGAGGAGATGTTTGTGATGGGCCCATCGGGGACAATGGAGTGGGGGGGGCCCACGCGGGGAGGGCAGCACAAGGAGCCGACTCGATACGGAGACTGGGAGCGCAAGGGCCGGTGCTCTGACTTCAGCTAGAGGACTGGTGTCGTACGTCAGAGGGGGGGATGTTTAAAGGAGAGTTCACTTGGGTTTGTAAAGCAACAAGGAAAGGATGGTGTGTCATGAAGTGAACGCGTCAATCAGTGTGCTTGTTTCTGCTCAATCAGTGTGCTTGTTTCTGCTCAACATTCCTCTTTCTTCTTTCGTTTGTTTTTTCGTTGTCCCTTTTCCCGATTGACTCTGTTTTAGCCCACCAAGAATAGACATATACAAACACACACCCTCAGGACCACTCCGATACATGCATGCCTCACCACCACTTTTTCTTATGTATATTAGCGCCCCGCATCCCCTGTCTCCCTCCTTCCCTCCCTCCAACATCCCATTTAACCTCCGTTCCATTCTGGAGCTTCCTATCTTTAGGCCGCGACGTAGTAAGAGAGGAATGTCTCCAAAATGGTGACGGGCAAGAGAATTATGTTAACAGGGAACGGCAAATACCAACGCAAAGACGTCTGGAAGGCAAAACCTAGGACTATTAGTGGTGATGGGAGGGAAAGAGGGAGCGAGAAGGAATGAGGAGAGGATATGTCAGTCATGGCTTTAAGACCTTAGAAAGAGGAAATCTGGGCACGCTTTTGCTTCAAGGGCGAAAATAAACACTCAAACAAACATAATAACACACACACCCTCGCCCCCTCTCCTCCCCCACCTCCCCCTTGAGCACTCACCGGCCACTACAGCCCCCACCACCTCATCCGCGTGCGTATCCTTATCCTCCTTCTTGATGTACCCCTCCTTCCTCAAATACGCCATTCCTCCCCTACTGAACATCATTCCCCCCCTCATCGCACTATGCACCGTCGCCAGCAGTCGTTGCAGCATCCAGGCCACCTGCACAGCAGCGAACTGGACTAAAAACCCGACCGCCGGCGCCCCCCACTTCTCATAATCCTTCGGCAGGCAAAAAGCCAATGGCGGGCCTAGAATCTTCTTTGCTATAGGCGAGACCATGTCCGCCATGGCTCGTCCCAGGGTTATAATTCTCACGAACCGCACTTTCAAGGCGGCGATGATTGCAAGGGCAGCCAGGTTAAGGTTACTTACGGCCAAACCGAGTTTTTCAGGATTGACAGAGGTAAAGACGATGTGCAGCTTGTGGACAAAGAGCTTGGTGGCGTCCATCTCATCGATGTCGGCTATGCCGTTGTTGTCGGCGTCGACCAGGGCGTCTAGGGAGTATGAGGGAGGGGGGGTTAGGAGGGGGGGAGGGATTTCTCAGTTTCTTGCACATGCACGGTATGACCTTATTAGAAACATATAGATGCACGAATTGCAAACCATCAACCTATGCGCATACACGCATGCCTTAGAACAGCTAAGAGGGAACCAGTACACAAAGCATACACCTATGCACACGCTCCTTTCTTATCTCACCTTTCTTATTTGCATCGTGGACCTTTACTGCATCCTCATAGATGACCCGCAAGTCCTTCTTGTTCTCCTCCCAGGTCGCCGCCCGCCACGCCTCCACCGATGCAACGACCAAGAAAAAGCTCCCGCCAAAGAAGGCGACAAACAGACCAAAGACTGCCTCGAGCAGATTCTCCGGGTGCCAAGGCTTGAGGACCTGATAAAATCGAGAAAGGATGACGATTAAATGGTTGCAGACGGGCGCGACAAGAGAGAAGACCAGGCCAATCAAGGCGATGACCCAAGCAAAAGCGGCGATCAAAGGTTGAAACTTGGCGGGGGCGCGTTTGGAGGCTTCGATGATGATATCCTTCGTACGGGTGACGCTGCGTGTGATGGGGAATACGGAGTGAGAGAGAAACGGATGAAGAAGGAGGGGGATGGAACAAAACGTTTGGCTCATCCTGGCTTCTCCGTTGTGTGCAGCCACGCAGTCTCGTCGAATTTTTTGCGATAATCACCACCACCAGGATCCGTAGCACCAGTTGAAACAAAGAGAGAGACAAGGGGCGTACCTGTAGGGCTTGCGACGCACGACACGTTGAATTGCAGCGGGCTTGGGCGCGGCCTTCGCCGCAACCGTCGCGGAGGCATCCATGACACTGCTTGTGGCTTTATCTGCGGTTGTGCGGGCGTATGGATTTAATGTTTGCGCATACCTGCTCCTTTTGTGGAGTACTGTAGAGGGGCGTCGAGTGTGGTGAGGGAGCCGCTCCCGGCACTTCAGGAAGTGGAAAGGTTGAATGAGCCTCATCGGTACCGCGGCGTCGCGTGTATCGTGGCTCAGTTTTGATGAAGACGCGCTGGGGCTGTCAAGAAGCCGGTGGTAACCGCGGGGGGCTGCTTTCAAAATTAAGTGTTTGCTCTCGTCGGCGATAAATAAATGTTGAAGTTGAGTTTCAATGTCGATGTCGGCCGGTGGGTGGGAGGAAAGGCCAGGGGAAGACGACAACGAAAGAAAGCAACAGTGTCTTGTAAATAGACGACATGCACTGAATGAATGTCGCATTGATTGATAGTCGCAAATGGGTCTCACATTCGTGCCTTGCTTTTCTTTGCAACCAATCAGCCCTGTCCTCTCTTCTCTATTTTTCTAGTATTCATTCAAACTTGTCTTCCGGGCGGAGGGAAGCTTTTTGCCTGCCAAGAGGCTCTTGATATCGCCCTCCATTTGCTCAGGGTCGATGCCTGGCTGGTATCGGCGGACAGGAACACCATCCGCGTCCATGAGAAATTTCTGCGCGTGGTCAGGGTAATAAGAGGAAAACGAGGTTCAATAGAATAAGAAAAACTCAGAAACATCTATCAACAGTGCGGAAATTTTCAAGTGAAGTCGCGCTACACTATCAACTTACCGTGAAATTCCAGCTCAACTTGGGGTTGTGATTTGAGAGCTCGGGCTCGTACTTCTTCAAGGCTGCGAACAACGGATGCGCCCCAGCTCCATTCACGTCCACTTTGTTATAAATGGGGAAAGTAACGCCGAATCGATCCTTCATATCCTTGCGTACTTTTTCCACTGGGTCAGGCTCTTGAAATCCAAACTTGTAGAGGGAGGAAGGTAGGAAGGGGGGCGGCGTAAGTCATGCAGCAGCATTCCACCCGGAGACTCGATACAATAGACGTACCTGGTTTGAAGGAAATGCCAGCACCTCCAAGCCTTGGTCATGGTACTTCTCAAACAGATCTTGCAGACCCGGATAGTTGCCTTCATATTTGTGGGAGTTGGGGTGGAGGAAAATAGATTGAGTTGAAGGCACAAATACTATGTCTGATGCAACCCATGCAATCCTCCCCAGATGTACTCCCGCCTCAAAACTCACTAACCTCCAGTTAAAGCACACTGCGATGCCTGAGGAATAGTGATTAGCAAATGGGATAAATGGTTAAAAAGAGGAAATGAGAAGATGTTTCGGCTCCTTCTAGACCCCCTCCTACACTCATTCACTCGCACCCAGCCCTAATCACATACCACATTGACCACAATCGTGGCCTTTTTACCCTTGGCGTCTCCAAATCGAATAGTCTTGCCTTCCATTTGCAGGAGAATAGGGTTGAGATCGGGGCCCTCAGATGCAGGTACGGCGAGTGCCTGCCCTGCGGTGCCGAGGAGAGAGAGGCCGCCACCAAGCGTCAGCGCCGCTCTCTGCAAAAAAACTGCCCTAGAGGACAATGTTGGCGCGGAAGTAGAGCGCCTGGGAGTGGAGAGGGTGGACGAGGATACATGGGGGTCTGCTTGAGTCATCCTCATGCTGCGGATGCTGCCGCTGCTGCTGCGTGTCCGAGTGAAGGAACTTCCTGAAGGGTGGGGAGGCTGGGAGAAGGCTTGAACCGTCACAGCAGCCTGTAGCAGCAGCAGGAGACACCCTACTACAAGCTTAGACATGGTCTTCGAGACACCTGTGCGTTGTGGTGGCAGGAAGGGGGTGAGAAATTTGTGCCTGAGAGGGTCTCGGGCAATTGACCAGGTCAGCATGGAGCAGTGCATCGGATTGACACATCCGAATCGCCATCGATTGCCTCTCTCACTGAGACTTTCTCCATACCCCGATACATCACCATCACCATCCCCACACGCACAGTCAAGGCAGAGACCCTGATGGCAGCGCCGCAGCAACCCCTGAAAAAGTTTTTATGAACGCCTCCTTCTTTACCCTGACTGGTGAGAGCCCCAGCAACAGCAAGGACTGCAACGGCGATCACGACCCTACGCGCCATGCGCAGCATCCCCGCGTCTACGTCGCCCGCTACCACCAGTTGGCCCTCCTGTGCGCCTTGATACTGACTAACGCCGTGATATGGGTGGCATTTAGCGCGATCACCCCCGCAACCGCTTTTACATTCGGCGTGTCATCGGCCTGGATAAACTTCGTTGCATTGAGCTTTCAAATCTGCTTCTTGCCCGGGACGGTGGTAGGTTACGGCTTGATGGAACGCTGGGGACTACGGGTTACGCTCTTGACGGGCGGGGTCTTGACGACTGTGGGTGCAGTGTTGCGCTTGATCTCGTTGTATGTGCTGCCGAACTCGGATGGTGGTGGTGGTTGCGGGGGGTACGTCCTCTTACTCGTTGGCACGTGCTTGGCGGCGTTGGCGCAGCCTTTACTTCTTAACGTTCCACCTGAATTGGCAGGACAATGGTTCGCGGTGAAGCAGCGTGATGTTGTGACAAGCCTGGCATTCATGTGCTCACCGTTGGGCAACGCGGTGGGTGTAACCGTAGCTCCTGCATTTGTCGGAGCAGGGGATGGAGGGAGTGGTGGTACGAGTGCCCGGGATGGCTTGCGGCTGTTTCTGTTGGTGCAATTGGTTGTGGTGACAGCAACTACTGTGTGGGCATGGCTTGGGGTAAAGGACAACCCACCTACTCCACCCAGCCGCACGGCCGCCCTCCTCGCCCAGCAGCTGCAAGATAAGCAACACGAGCGAGAGCACCACCATCAACCAAGCATTCCGACATGGCAAGCGCTCAAAACCGACCTACACCGTTGCCTGGTCCTCAACCCCTCCTTTCGCCTCCTCTTCGTCTGCTTCGGTCTGGGCCTAGGATTCTTCAACGCGCTTCTCACCCTTGTTGGCCAACTCCTCTCCCCCTGCGGGTACAGCGATTCCGAATCGGGTGTGCTCGGGGGAATCTTCCTCGGCACCGGCCTCATAGGTGCCTTGCTCGCCGGACTCACTCTCGACGCCACCCACCACTACAGCCTCTGCTTGAAAGGAGGATTCATGGGGGCGTGGGCCGCCTCATTCCTTTTTATTTCTGCGCTTCGCCCGAATAATCTGGCCTTCCTCGCCACGAGCTTCGCTTTGCTGGGGTTTTGGATGCTACCCCTCTTGCCTGTCGCGATTGAAAATGGCGTGGAGATAACGTATCCCGAGGTCCCTGAATTTTTCTCGTCTGGTTTGTTGTTGAGTGCAGGGAACTTGGCCGGGTTGCCGTTAGCGTCTTTGTTTTCACTAGCCATTGATAGGTATGAAGAAAGTGGAGGGAGTTGTCGAGTGATTTGGAAGCCGCCAGCAGTATTTGTGCTTTGTGTTACGACCTTGTGTGCGTTCCCGATATTGATGTACCGCCCGGCAAGATTTGGGAGGTGGGAGGCGGAGAAGCAGCAGCGGCAGCAGTGTGGGGCTAGCGAGGGAGGGGAAGGGGAAGGACAAATAGTAGGAGAGTAGAAGGAAGAGGGCGAGTCCTGGGCGAAAGTAAAGGAGTGAGTGAAGAAGATAAAGTGTTATTGAGCGGGAGATAGGAAGGAAAGAGTCAATGGCATGGCAGCAACTGTAAAAAACAAAGTACCTGGCAAAATGACCCACAAGGAGGGAAAAGTGTTAGCACGCATTAATTGTAAAGTGGAAAATGAAAATGCTTTATGTATGCGATCTTATTTGTTTTCAATTGTGGATTTGGCGGTCTGTTTTTCTTTGCTGTCCTTGAGTTCCTCTCAGAAGCCTCTTCTCACCCTCCTCCTCTTTCTCTTTTCTCACCCTAATCCGTCCTTCCTCCTCTCACTCCCACCGTTGTCTTCCCAGCTCCTTTTTTCTCTCTAAGGCAAGTACTTCAAGGGGTCATCGTCCTTCCCTACCCCTGAAAAGGCCCTGACGGGGTCCAAGCTAACATTTGGGTTCTCCTCCCTCTCCATGGCCTTCTCTAACTCCACAATCTCATCAATCAACCCGTGGTCCAACGCCTCCTGCGCTGACAAGTAATTGTCCCTGTCCAAATCAATCACAATCTGCTCCGTGGTCCTCCCCGTCATTTTGCTGTACATCCCCACCAGATTTTTTTTAATCCGTAAAATTTGCGCAGCTTCAACCTTGATGTCCTCTGCCTGGCCTTGTGCTCCGCCCATAGGTTGATGGATCATTACCCGCGAATGCGGCAGAGCCAAACGCTTCCCCTTCTTTCCCGCCGCCAGCAAAAACGAGGCCATGGACGCTGCCATGCCAATATTGATGGTGACAATCTCGGAGCGAATGAGCTGCATCACGTCATAGATAGCCAATCCCGCAATCACAGAGCCACCGGGGCAATTGATGTACATATAAATCGGCCGGGAGCTGTCCTCCTGA
This sequence comes from Nannochloropsis oculata CCMP525, assembly GCA_004335455.1. NCBI lineage: Eukaryota > Eustigmatophyceae > Eustigmatales > Monodopsidaceae > Nannochloropsis > Nannochloropsis oculata. Next base: position 9,833 of record AFGM01000095.1, read on the forward strand.
TCCAAGTACAAGAGCACACCGATAATCTGATTGGCATAGTCGTCATCAATCTCTTGCCCTAAGAAAATGATGCGCTCCCGATACAGACGGTTGTAAATGTCCACCCAGTCCGCACTTCCCGAGCCCGGCACGCGGTACGCCACCTTAGGCACACCAATCGGCATCATCACCAACGACCCCGTCCCACCACGGGCACCTCGAGCTGAGGCAGCGGGAGGGCAGAAAGTGGCGGTAGGGGCAACACCCGCGGAGCGACTGCCAAGCATCCACCTGCTAGCACGGGATGGGGCAGGGGCGAAAGAAGGCGACCGGTAGGCGGACGTCAGGGTCGTCAAGAAGCACCCGCACAAGGCCACGGCCAGCATGAGGATCTGTGACGACCGCATGGCTGCTCTGCGTTGATGTGGATGTAGTCAAAGGGTTAGCAAGCGTGCGGTGCAAGATGCAAGTTGCCG
>AFGM01000097.1:0-11128 GCA_004335455.1 Nannochloropsis oculata CCMP525
CTCCCTCCCTCCCCCCCCACCCTCACGTCCAAAAATGACGTATCATTCGTCACGCGGACATAGGTCGAAATGATGGTGAATATCGAATACGAGTTGAACGCATACTCATACCCCAGGAGACGTCCAGTCATGATATCCAACCCAAAACTCTTTTCAAATTTCTGGCCCTCCCACGACAAGAAACTCACGATATATCTCCTCATTGCCTCAGGATCCAGCAGCGTAGTCAACAAAGACCTTAGTGCCGTGTCCCAGAAAAATTGTGCACTCCCGCCTATGTATACAGGCTTCAACGTCGTGTCTCTCGGGGTGGATGGCTTGAGGCATTCTACTTCTGCTGGTGCCAGCCCCCGTGAAGGACGAGTCCAACAGGTGTTACCGAAGCCTGTGATAAAAGAGGAAAGGCCAGGAACACCGTTGCTGAGGGCGGAGAAGGAAGTCCGGCCCGTGGAGAGGAGGGAGAGGATACCTATGTAATATAGTCTATGCACGGCTAGGTCGGTCGTGTGCAAGGTAGGAAGGTGTCCACTGAAGAGCCGCGGAGGCGAAGAAGCGGTGGAGGAAGAAGGGGGGGAGGGAGGGGTAAATGCTTCTTCCCACACCTTATCCCACCCGACCTTGGCGCCATCAAAATAGCTGTCAAAATGGTCGGCGTACTCGTCCAGGCGACTGACCATGTGATCCAGGGCTTCTTTTTCAACAGACGAGGTGGCAGGACCCATGGCCGCCACTATGCGCATCGTTGCTTTCTCTCCAGGGGCGACGAAGAAATCAACATTACCGATCGCAGCGGAGCGATTCCGTTTTTGGTAATCGGGGACCCAGGCCCACTCGCTGGGTTGTTGGTCGACAAAGACAAAGCCGGAGACGGCGTCGGAGAGGGTGTCACTGTGAAGGACCATGGAGCGTTGTCCCGCTTCAGAGGGGTAAACGAGGGCAGTGTGGAATTCGGCGGGATTTGTCGGAAGATTATCTGTGAGAAGCCAGCCCATGTCATCCCTTTTCCGCGCCATGGCTTGGATTGAAAATTCGAGGGTGTGGATGATGTCTTCATACCCAATGGCATTGGGATCCGCACGGGCCATTGGTGTGTTTTCGCAGGTGACTTTCCAGAGCAATGCCGAGTCGTTCCATGCCATTCGAAGCTCCGAGGTCACTGTCAGGGTATGATCGCCCACAATGACAGGCTTGCTCCGCCGACCGGCTGCGTAGGCGGCCCAGCGGACCGTATCGAGCTCTAAAGCTTTGCCATCCACTCGGAGAGTCACCATGCTTGGCGTGCCGACATACGGAGGGGCAATGAAAGCAGTAGTATCGACCACCGCATTATTAGTCCCTACGCTTCCCAGCCAATTACTTAGGGCGGGCGTGTCTCGCAGCATGTTGGCTTTAGTCCAGTCGCCTGCAAGCTCCTCCAGGGTTGGGACCTGTGCGCGAGAGGCTATCGGAAGGCTCCAGAGGACGAGGCAACCGAGCAAGAGCATAGTAGCAATGGGCGAGGGCATAGCTGCCATTGCTGCTGCTGCTGCTGCTGTGGTTGATGCTGTCCGCTTGGGAGATGATGCTGCTGCCGGAGGCCGTGCCCTATGGTGCTTCGTAACGTAGGCCAAGAGCGCTCCTTTCTGAGAAGAAAAGGTGAGAAGATGGCAGAAAAAGATAAGTTATGGGCTTGTTTGGCAGTTCTGGCGTACATAAACATAGGAGACCAAAGGAAATGTGGAGGAAAGAAGACGTAAAGGGCACGCGCGGCACGAATTTTCGATGTCGGCCATCGATCAGCGAGCAATGCCTCAAGCTCAAGCAATATGAAGGGGGAGGTTTTCAATCTTTACTTATGTACAGTCTTTTCATTGATTGATTGAATTAATCAATATACAGTCTATGTGAGAGAAGTCTTTGCTATTGATCGAAATTCCTTGGCGTTCACGTCGCCACATTATCTCGTGCGTATTCCTTCTCCCGCTCTATACACCCACCCCTGCTTTCCTATACTTTACAGACAAATCTTTGTAATACTGGCATTTTGGTCACATCCTTTATCAACATTCATTTATCAACCTCTTCGTCTATACCTATGTTCGCTGCCGAGCCCCATCCGCCAAACTCTACTTCCCCTTTCCTCCCTTTCCTCCCTCTCTCCCTCCCTCCCCTCAAGCCCAGCGCAAGCGAGGCGACAGGAATTTCAACCCCAAGAAGTCCCACACATCCTCCTCGGTATGAAACACCCCGTCCTTACTCTTGGGATTTGTCAGTCTCTTCGTGTTTTTAAATACGGCCTGCTGCGACAGATGCAACCCCTTCTCACTCGCGTATTCCCGCAAGTCTTTCTCCATCTGCTTCGAGCCCGACCAACCTAGCATACAGAACGCCCACTGATCAGGAGGGGGTGAAATGACATCCAAGCGACGATACAAACCTTCATACTTAATCAGCATAAGCATGCTATCATGGCTCGTGATTTTCTCATGCGTCGGGGCTGGGGCGAATCCCGCCGTGACATTCCCCTCCTTCAGCATCACAATATTTCTTCCCATCTCCTCCACCATCACTCTTTTAATCTCCTCCCTTAATCCTACCTGCCCATCCATCCGCGTACACGACACAAGCACATCCACATCGCCATTCAACTGCTTCCCTCTTCGGTACCCGCCACAAGTGGTCAGTAAAAGCGTTTCAGGACCCAAGCCCCTCCTCGCCAGTGCCCTCAACGCCGCTTCCCTCACAACGCCCTCCACACCCGCCACGATTTCCCTGGTCATCTTCACTCCATATTCCTCCACATACAGCAGTCCAACGACCTGTGCATGCGTCGGACTCTGGCTCTTACCAAATGCACTCTGCAACACCTTCTCCACAACACCCTTCTCCTTTCCTTCCTCCTGTTCTTCGCCTCCTCCCCCTCCTTCCTCCGATCCTAACACTCTTTCCCGCCCGCCTCCCCCCTCTTCCCCCCTTATATGTTCCTGGATTTGCTTAACGCTTGTGTAGCCGGCATTCAACCATTTCCGGGCCGTGGTCAGCCCCACCTGGTGGACGCGGGTGAGGTCTAGGAGGGCGAGGTTGGTGGGATCCGCTCGAAACGTTTCTGAGTGTAAGGATTTAAACGATGGGGAAGACGGGAAGGAGGGTTGTGAGCAACATATATCATACCATAAATGGGCCGACTTGATGGAGGTGGGTGAGATCGAGAAGGGCGAGGTTGGTGGGGTGTGCTTGAACACCCTCGGGAGGGCGGGAGGAAGGAAGGGAGGGAGAAAGGGGCGCAAGGCTGAGTGAGCGAGTACCGACTACGTGAAAGGTAGAAGAAGAGAAGGCAACGACCTACCCAGGCGAGTACAACGCCCCGTGTTTAGAATTTCATCGATCATTCCCCGCATCCTCTCTCCCACGTGCCTGACTCCCTTCAGCTCCTTGCCACTCGTGATCCGGCAAGGCCACGACCTTAATACAGCCAACACCCGCCCAAACGCCGTTGCCCGTTCATTGTCTCCAACCGCAAATAAATACATCTCCTCCAAACCCTCCATAAAAGTTGATATATGACGATTTGGATGCATGCGTGGCGCCGGCCGCTGGCACGCGTATTTTGGGAAGGAGGATGGGTAAGGAGGAGTCAGAAGGAGGGGGCCACCGTAGGCAATGAACGCCTCTCGCGTCGCGGAGTCCAAATCAGGAAAAGGAGCAAGGCGGGTTTCGATGGAATAGGAGGGGGTGGTGCTTGTAGTGCGTGCTTTTTTGGTGCTGCTAGCGGAGGAGGAGGAGGAGGAGGGGGCCTCGGAAGCGCCCTCTTCCCCTCCTTCATGCCCCTCCTCGTCCTCTCTTTCTTCGCTGATCATAGACAAGTGGTAAGGCGTTGTGTCGACTTGCTGCCTCCTGAGCAAACACTCCGAGACCCACTCAGGGGTGACGACTTGAAACGGCAATGCTGCTGCTGTGGTTACCTCATCCACCTTCCCTTCCTCCTGCTTCGGGGTGAGAGAACAAGAAGCGGGCAAGCGGAGGCCTCGAATGATGTCTGAGACTTTGCGTCGAAGGTTTTGAGAGAGAACAAGGTGGGTGACGCGGAAAAGCTTGAGGTCGCGCCGCTGTTTCGGAGGGTGTGGGGTAAGATTGGACGGAGGGGAGGGTGAGGGTTGGCAGAAGAAAAATAGGATATAGAAGGAGGAAATTGATACGAGTAAAGGTGATTATTGAGATGAATAATTTTCTCAATAATAGAATGTACCTGAGCCGTAAGTGTGCGACCGCCCGTCACCTCAGAGGCCTTGAGCACGTCGGCCAGCCCTGCGTTTTCCTTGACCTTTTTCACCAACATTCCCGCGCGCATGGATGAAATGTCTTGCTGCAATGTCCCATTGTCCTCCACTATAAGCAACTTGGTGCCAGCAAAGAAGAAGGAGGAGTGGAGGGCTTTGCGTTTCATGGTTTGCTTCTTACTCGGGCTGCAGCTTTGCGCCGGCGGCGAGGTTGAACATTAATGGCGGGTGTTCTCGCGTACCCAGTTTCTTCGCGGCGCTGGGAAAAATACAGTGGTCAGGCCCAGCGCCTGTCCCCCGGCTGGCTATACTATGCGGCGGTAGACAGGTGTGGGTGCTTTGGTGTGAGACTACGCATCAGAGCAGTTGCGCTAATCAGCGAGTCGGACTCGGAAGAGATCTCAAGTCGTGACCTGTCATCGACCTTCCCTCGCGGCAAAGCCGGCACCACAACACTTATATGACACCAAGACGTACCTACCACGTACCAGCTCACCTGCAGACACACGCGCCCTCCTTCAACACCTAATGGTGCCGCCTGCTTGCCCAGGGTTTCGCGGAGCTTGCTTGTAAAATTGCGTGGCGGGGTTGGACCGACTCCTCCTCCTCACCCCTCCGTTGCTTCCCACCTTGCCCCTCCTGACCAATGCACACTCGAACAAGCTTTCTCACATACGCTGTACGCATACACCCACATCCGAAAACACAGGGCACGCCTCTACCCTAGGATGCTGCCTCGGACGTGCGCGTCACCAGGCCGGCATGGTGGAGGCAGCAGCAGCAGCAGATGGAACAGCAACATTAGCGGCAGCAATGCTTCGTCCTGGTGGGGCCTCTCAATAGCAAAATGGGCATGGCTCTCTGCCTGCATGGGCCTGATCGGCCTATCCTTGCACTTTTGGGCCGATAGCGTTTGGGTGGGGGTGGACAAAGGCGGGGGAAGCGTCACCCTAAGTCATGCAATTCGTCACTCCCTTCGTCTGACAAGCAAGCGGCCCCTTGTCGGCACCAAGGAAAGGCCCTTGCTCATCGTCGGGACTCACCACAAGACCGGCACGGCATTAATGGCCTTAGTCCTTCGCGAGGCGTTCAGCGTGCACAAGAGCTTGACAGGCGGGAAGAGCTCTGGGGTGATGATGGGTTTTTTTGGGAATGCCGAAACGCCTGGAGCGCCGTATGCATTTTACTACTGCGATCAACTCTATGCAGATACCTGGAACAAAAGCGATTCCACAACGACTGAGCATTTACCGAAACTTGTAGACAACCATCAGTTCTTCAACGGGCATTATAAATTTGTCCATCTTGTGCGGGATCCTGTCGAGTTGGTCATTTCGGCTTACCTTTACCACCATGGTGGTCCCCCTGACTGGCAAGAGGTGTGGCTGTACGAGAAACACCCCTTGAGCAACTACAAGACAGTGATGACGAATTCGAGTTGCGATCCGAAAGGCCGCACAGAAATGTCCTGGTTCGACGTTCTTCGGTGCTTGAACCAGAAGGAGGGCTTGCTTGCAGAAGCCTTGTTCCAGACATATTTTGGGGCCTTGCCCTCTATGGTAGCAGCCGTGAAGCACATCCACGGTGACCAGCAGCATGCCCGCGTCCTGCAGTTGGGGCTGGAAGAGTTTCAATTTAATTTCGACGGGACCGTTGCGAGAATGTTTGATTTTTTGGGGTTTGGCAAGAAGGAGGTGGGAAAGATAGTGGAGGGTTGTGCACCGTTCGACCTGCAGAGGCAGAGCCAGGGAGAGAAGGAGAGGAATGAGCACGTGACGGCGGGCAAGTTTGATAAAGGGAAATTGAGGGAGATTATGGTGGCGTATGACGACACTGTATTTAAGGAGGCGAGGAGGGTCCTTGGATACCCTAAGCAGGAGGAGAACGTAGTGAGGACGCGGCCTGCTCACTAGGGGGGGGGAGGCAGGGAGGGAAGAAGGGAGGGGAGGAGGAGTGGTAACAGCAAACGGTGCTTACGTATGAGAAAATAGGAGGGAGGGATGGAAGGAGGGAGGAAGGGAGGAAAGGGTAATGTATATATGAAAAACGTCTGTGTTGTATTTGTACATCGATGAAAAATCACAAAGAGGGTGACCGATAGCTGGCGGGAAGCAACAATGATCTGTCGCATGTGCGTAAAGGTAGGGTGCCAGCGAGCAAGCGGCGGCAGCAGCAGCAGGAGGAGGAGGAGGAGGAGGAGGAGGAGGAGGAGAGGAGGAGGAGGAGGAGGAGGAGGAGGAGGAGGTGAGGAGGAGGAGGAGGAGGAGGAGGAGGAGGAGGGATGAGCAAGATGATGAGGAGGAGGAGGATGAGTAGGAGGAGGAGGAGGAGGAGGAGGAGGAGGAGAGAGGAGGAGGAGGAGGAGGAGGAGGAGGAGGAGGTGAGGAGGAGGAGGAGGAGGAGGAGGAGGAGGAGGGCGAGCGGAGGAAAGAGAGGAGGGAGAGGAAGAGGAGCCGACAATCTGGACATCGACGAGGACAAAAACGAGGACGACTATATCCATAATTTGCTGCTACATCAGCACCAACAGAGGACCAAGATGATGATGAGGAGGAGGAGGAGAGAAAGAGAGGCATTGGCATGTCACTGGGGACATCCATTTTTATGGCCGAATTTGAACGTCATGGAATGGGCGCTGCAAGAACATCAACGAATGGATAAAGTAATGGGAGGGTTGATAAGGGAAGCGGAAATGAAAAACAAAACCTTTTTGTTCTTGTGTGTGTATGTGACTGCTGTAATGGATAATAGATGATAAAAAGAAGGAGAAGTATAGTGGCAACCGAGACCGGCCAACAGCAAAACAAGTCAGTGTAATGTTTGATTACGACGAGGAGAGGGGCTGCGGGGGAAAGGTCTTCGACGGAACGAATCACGAGGCTGCTCCCCCCCCCCCCTTTATTTTTCCTTCCAGTTCTCGTTCGTGATTGTTCTTCTTGTGCTTATTCTTTTTTCCCTCTCCTTCTTATCGCTTCCCCTACCCTTCCCCTCTTCTTGACGTCTTTTTCCTCCTTCTTTTTGCTTTGACTTGGTTATTCGATTTTCGGTGAACACACAGATGATGAAATAGGTACCCCATTGTGCCTCGCTTGCTTATCTTCAATCCTACCCTTCCCCTCCCTACCCCCCACTCTCCCTCCTTCCTTTCCTCCTCCGTTTTTCTATCTTGCTCCCACCACGCACTCGCTGTTTTTACACATGATCTCACCACACGTCTTTCACTCCGGTCCTACTCCGCCTCGTTTTCTCCTTTCCTACTCAATCTCACTCTCTCTACCTCCGCCCCAACCCCTTCCATCTGTCCCTCCCTCTCTAGCCCTCCCTGGAAAACCTCCTCCTAACCCTCCACAACTGCTACAAGCTCAGCCAGCGATGCCTTTGCAGCTACCTTCTCCGTCAATCTCTCCAGCTTACTCTTGTTCGCCCCCAAGATCTTATGGGCCGTCAGAGCCGAGTACAAGACCAAATCATTTTTCTGCCCGGCCCTCAACGCCGGCCGGACCAGATCCATCAATGCCACAAGGTACAGGAAGTCCGCCTGTCGGTCGATCACCTTCCCATATTCCATCCTCTCTGCCACGGATCCACAAATCGCCAACACCGCATGGGCCAAAATATCGTCCTGACTGAACTTCTTCCTTGCCTCCGGCCCTGGCCCTGATGCTCCTTCCACACCCAGATCCCTAAAGTTCCCATCGACCGTGTCAAAGAACTTGATGAACGTCGTCCCTCCCTCCCCATCAGTCTTGATACTCTCAATGGGTAGCCCAAGCAAATAGCCACTCAAAAATCTGGCTGCTTGATGCGTCGCTCTCCGCTCCGCTTGCTTCCCATCCAAGAGGTTATTCACCAAGACAACCAGGACAGAAATGACACCCGGCGCGACGGACCCAACCCCAATAAAGGTGATTGGAATCAGCAAAAACAGATACACAAGCAATGTGCCCACAAACCCCCCCAAGAAACTCGCACCAATCACCACGACAGTACTGGCAGCCATCACGGCCCCCAACGCCCATTTCAAGTCATCTTGCGTCCCACCGCTCTCCACGTCTTGAGGAGGGAATCCTGTCGTCTGCTCAAACTGCTCGGCACTGTACCGCCTCAATCCTTTTGCACTGGTGCTCTCAAATTTCGATAAGACGCCCGAGGCCTTCAATTGCTTCAGGGTCGCGTCCACTACTGCACTCGAGGACATGGCCTTGGTCACTTCCTCCTGGATTTGCTCAAAGGACAAATAACGGGCTGCGGGGGCCACGGGGCTTTCCTCCGTCACAACAGATTTGGGTCTCAATGCCTGAATGGCCGCAAGGTCTTGCTCGAGTTTTGCGGCTTCTTGTCTAAGCTTTGCTGCCCGGTCTAAGTCGCTCATCATTACCACGGCGGCCCGGCGGCCCGTGGGACGGAAGGGTAATTGGAGCCCGTTGCTGGCGAGGCTGGTCATGCTGCTGATGCCGCTGCTGACTTGGAAGAAGGAGAGAGTGGGCGTGGCGGACAGACTGAGGAGGAGCAAGGGCATGGCCCTGCATGCCAGGGAGGGAGAGGAAGAGGTGGCGGATCGCATTGTTCCTTCTTTTCGCTCCGTCGTGCAGACGTCTGTATGTGCATATGTCGTGTTTGTGTGGACGAAGAGGTAAGCGGATATCGAAAATGTGCCGCAGCGATTACTTGGACGCACGTTATTGGACAAAAAAGATTCGATGGGACAGAGAAAAAGGACACGGGTATAACACAAGGCACGCACAAACGTGACCTGGTGCGGTCTGACCCCGTCGGCTCGGAGGCGTCAGCGGGTCAGATCGTCATTGCATTTGTTCACTTGCCTCCTCCTATCCACTACAGGAGAAGCAAACGGTCACAGGGTGTCGAAAGAAATTAAATGGAGAAAATACAACAAAAACACATCGAAACAGGCAGCAGCAGCTCCTGAGTGCCTCCTCCCAAGCGCCGGTGCTCTGGGCCCCCATCATCACCACAGCAACGGAGCCCCACTCCCGAGCCCCACCTTCACCATTATGTCGCAGGACCAGAAGCGGCAGCAGGAGCAAGGGTGCGCATCCAAAATCTCTCCACATAAGTCTACAGTCACCACATGGGTTGAAGATGAGAAATCCTGGAATGAATACCAAGGCGTGTCGGTCGTGGAGCGCATGGAAAATATCAAGGCCACGCTCAAGGAAGGACTCGCCCGTGCTCAAGCGGAAGCAGACGCACAGGCGGCAGGAGAGAGCTCAACCATAGCAAACGTTGCGGAAAGCAAAGTGATGACAGAGACGGTGCAAGCTCTTCAAGAAATATTGCCGGCTGACCTACGGGCATCTTTGCCGTGGAGCGCACTAGTCAATTTGATTAATACGGGGCTGGCAAGAGTAGGCTGGTCCTTCCTAGGTCCCTCGCAGAGTAATCGGAACGAAGAAGGGAAGGAGAGAGAAGAAGCAGCAACAACAGCGAACAGTGGGAATGAAACAGGGGCAACACTATCAGCTGCAGCAGCAGCAGTAGCAGCACCATCAGCACCACCAGCAGCAGCAGAAAGACTAGCTGCACTAACGGAGGCTCTGCATGGGGTGATGCATTGGTTGCCCGACGCCGCGTTAGACCACACGGCAACCCCCACGGTTGATCCGTCGAGTTTGGGGCCTGAAAAAAGCTGGGCGGAGTATCAGGTATGTGGTTCCAATTGATGTTGAGAGGAAAAGGGATGAATAAGTGCACAAAATTAAGGCCAAACTTCATTCTCTTTCTTCTCGCTCCCTAGTTTCCTTGGTACACGCTCATTCCTCCCTCCGTCCTTCCTACCTCCTCTTCCTCCTAGGCCATGTGGCCAGTTGCATCCCCCTCCCAGCCTGTCCTCACCGTCTTGTCCCCCACCTTCCCCAGACGCCCTTACAAATCCCGCGACGACAAATCCAATCCAAACAAGGAAGGCGAGAGCGGGCCGCAAGAAGGCCCTCCCCCCTATGTCCGTGATCCTCACTGGGGTCAGCGTAAATTGTTTTTGAACGAGTTGGAGCTTCTGACCATGTACGCAGAGGACGGCGATGTGGTGGTTTATGCCGGCGCTGCACCTGGGAGACACATCGAACATTTGAGCAAGGAGCTGTTCCCGACCTTGAAGTTTGTCCTTGTGGACCCGGCACCGTTTCGGATACGGGAAAGCGAGAGTGTGAAACTGGTGGCGGGGTTGATGACCGATGCGCTGGCGATGGAATACTCAGGTGCGCGGAAAAGTGCTGTAATTGATTGATTTCGTATAGATCTATTTATTCATTCATTCATTCATTTATTTCATTGCTTATGTACGTATTCATGTATGTATTTATTTCTTAATCTACTTATTACTGTTTGTTTATGTTTATGAATTTATATTTATATAGTTTTTCTATTTATTTGTGTTTATTTTTTTTAAACATCTTTATTTATTATAATTTGTGTTTATTCACCAAATAATATTTATTTATTTACATTCATTGACTAATTAATTGATGATTTTTTTTTTAAATGTGTGTTATTAGAATTGCGTTAACGTTTATACATTTATACATTATGCATTATGTTTCTTCATTAATTAGTTAATTTATTAATTAATTGTTCTCATGCTTGACAACCATCCTCTGATCAAAGTCCGGTTACCCTCTAGAGAGAATGAAAGAGAGAGAACGGTCTTGGCTTACCGTTTCTTCTCACTTGGTTCTCTCAAAAACAGGAAATAAAAACGTGATTTTCATCTCCGATATCCGTCGGACTTACGCATCCGAAGACCTCATCCTCGAGGATATGCTCGATCAGCAGAGGTGGCATGAATTAATTAATCCCAAGGTTTCAATGCTTAAATTCCGCCTGCCATGGAGGGCGGGGGAGACGGAGTATTT